>PVIC010003897.1:0-12619 GCA_004025085.1 Thryonomys swinderianus | reverse complement strand
CTCTTGTCCTTATTTTACTGAAAACCAGAGATTAGTCCAGAAAAAGTGTTTTAGTCCCAATTGCCTTCCTGTCTGATATATTGAGGATTTGGGAGATAGTGCTGAGCCTGTAGATGAAGTTGTTTGTTACATAGATCACCATTACTGAGTTAGGCTTTTCCTTCCAAAGGGGAGGGACAATTGATCTTTTGAGACTATAGTTTCATTTCCTTCACTGTCTCCAAATACAGGAATAGGTCTTGGCAAAGTGCTTTCAAAGCCATATTATGTGTTATGGCTTATATTTAAATGAGTCCCCAAACCTCATGTTGTCGTAGATGGGCCTTTTTCAGACATTGCTGTATCTACAGTGTATGGTACTGGAATTGATTTATGGTGCAGTGCTGGTTTCAAGAACACTAGGATTAAAGGCATAAGTGCTAATGGCTGTAAGTAGCCTGCATAACAGCAAAGAGCCCAGAAGCTCTGCCAAGGCCCCCTTGGTGCTCTGTTACATTCTACGCACCATAAACTGTTTCTTTTCTCCAAAGGAACCCTGCCTCAAAACCAGCCAGTTATGGACTAAAATCTGTACAAACATTGAATTAAATAAATCTTTCTTCCTTTAATTTTACTTGTCAGGCATTTTGTGTCAGCCATGAGAAAAGTAACTAAGACATTGGAGAAAACAGAGAGAAATACTGATCTTCTGGGATAGGATTATTATAACAGATTCTTTGATTGATAGAGCAGAAAATGGTTTTAGAGACAATTTCAGGATTAACAGCAAATTTGGACAAAACAGATATTAAGGGAGCTAATGGCCACAGCTACCTGATATTCAGAGGACAGCCTCTCTTGTCATGACATATCACTGAGCAAATCACCAGAGATACATTAACTGGATCTGAGAAAGGAGAAATCAATGCTTGCTATGGATCAAGTTCTAGAATATATGATGAATATTGTGAAATAGAAAATATGCAAAGGGAAATATGCTGGAGGAGTAAGAGGGGTAAAGAAAAAAATGTGATGGTAATAAAAAAACATGAAATAAAGCTATGTATTTAAGGGGTGGAAGGTTGTGGGGTGGGTAAGGGAATAGGAAAAATGAGAATTAAATTGTGTTATATACTGATACAAATTCCCAATATTGAGTGTGATCACAAAGTGTATATACAATGTACCAATAAAGATAATTTTTTTAAAAAAAGTAACAAGATGATGAGGAAAGGGATTTACAGGCATAGAAAAAGCAGGCAATGTGGCCCAACTTACTTCCTTGGGTAGCACTCTAGGAATAACAATGGAGGGAAGCATTAGCTTTTACATGGACGCTTTTCTGTAGTTGTTTTTCAGAATGAGACATTTGAGAATGACTGTCACTACCCATACCCCTTTGGAATATATATACACTTACACATAGAGACTCCTTTCACCCTGAGACTCTAAGAACCTCTCACCATAAGAAGTGTTCTAATCTTTTGAGTACCCAAGGGTAGCCTGGACACCTCCTGGGAAATGGAGTGACATGGTTGGGGGACAGAAGTCTAAATTATGGTGCAGTTATTCAATTAGGTTAATGTCATGCTTATCTTCTCATTCCTAAGACAAGTACCCAACACCTTCAATTTAAAGAAAGGTTTATTTCCCTTCAGAGTTTTAGAAATTTCAGCTGGTTCCAAGGCACAGCTGCAAGGAAGGCAGAAGGCCATCATGGAGGAAAAGCATTTCACATTATGGCAGGCAGGCGGCATCCTTTTATTCCATTCAGGCTATGAACTGACTAGTTGGTGCCATTCTCATCCCGAATGGGTCTTCTCTCTTCCTTAAAACCATTAAGCCATTTCCATAATTATGTTAAACCCACTAGTGGACTGATCATAATCCAGTATCACACACTTTTGATCCAGCTACCTTCAAAATCTCCACCTATGAGTGCACTAGTTTATGTGTGCATATTCACATACAAATCATTACATTACCCCTGGCTCCCAAAGGACTCATATGCATCCTTCATACAAAAGCATTTAGTCCATCTCTAAGAGTTGGTGAAGTCCTAACAGTTTCTATATTGCTAAAATGTCCTAGTCCCAAGTTTTCTCTGAAGTTTAAGACAAACTCATGAATGAGCCCTTGTTATGGCTGGTTCTAAATGCCTCCAAAAGTTTCACAAGGTAATAGGTGAAACTTACTGGAAGTGACTGAATCTAGGTTGTGACCAGCTGGGATCAAGGATGTGACTGAGAGTGGGGTGGGTACAAGAGCACCCATCATAAGCTTCTACAGATATAACTATCATCTTTGCCCAGCAGGTATGGTAACCCCAATTATAGAAGAGGAGAGTATTAGTCCCTTGCTAAACACTGGAGCCTCATTCCTCTGTTGCTCTGTCTAGTTCTGGCCTGTCTTCCTTAGCCAATGTAGCCATCGGGAACATAAGACAAACTATGGAGCTGGATATTTTTCAGAAATCCTTAGCTGTAGTTGGGATGATTTTCTGTTCTCTCATGTCTTAATTATGGAAGAAATCTCAAACACAGTATGAAGATGAGATATGTTGTATCATGTAAATAAAATTTAAATGCATTCAAGATCAGTGCTCTACCTTTCTGCAGTGGAGACAGACATTAATTCAGAAATCTGACAACACACATACAGATATCCACTGAGACTAGAGACTAAAAATCATGGGCTCTAATTAACACTTTAAAGTCCCTCAATATTTTTATAGGCCTTGGAATGATTCTGCTTGGGCATTCAAAAACACATTGGGAATGGAGAATAGTTCAAGATCTTATATCCTGTGCTGTGTAATCCATAAACCCTCTAATTCTAGATGGCTGAAGATGTGTGATGGTTTTCAGTTTTAGATATAAAGGATGCATTTTTCTGCGTACCTCCTTACCCTGCCTTACACTATTTTTTGGCATTTGAAAGCTCAGCTAATTTGCCTACACCATTAGCTAGATTGTATTATCTCAAAGGTTTAGAGAGAGCCCTCAGTTACAAGTTTTAATGGGTAGCTTGTTTCTAAAAATGGGGTTCACCAGCTGAACATTGCTCCATTCTCCCTTTGGTTGGCTTCAAGATTCTTCTTGCCTTGAACAAAGAATTGAACAAAATCTTCAAAGAACAGTGATAAAGTTCATTCAAGAAAGCAAAACCAAAGAGTGGGAGAAAAACTGGTCCTGAAAGATGGGCGAGCTTGGATCCAATAGAAAAAGAGGGTGAGAACAAATGTAAAAGTTTATGTTGCATCTGGGAAATGCAGTGTGGGCTGTCATTGAATGTTATGATCACAAAGCCTTCATATCATTGATATGTCCTTTGACACCATCTACATCTCAAGAAAACCCATGAGAATTTCCCATAAGAGTCCTGAGAAGCAGTGCTGAGATCCCACAGCTCAGATTGACATCAGGTCTAGGCATCCTGTTGAAAACCTGATCAGGTCCTCATGAGAAGTCTGCATGGAGAGCTTTGTGAAGTGTTCTAAAATTGTGTCCAGAATCCTGTAATTAACATATCACACCCACTTCTCTATTGGCTTTTACCATGCCCTAATATTTTATCTCATTTGGACAAGTCCACTTTCAAGTATTGTCCCAATTTAACTATACCCACACTGAAGTCCTCTAAATTGATCCCATCGTATCATGTGCCCTTCTGAACTATCAAGGAAGGTAACCATGCCCTTTAAGCTGTGTAACCAAGAAGGGAATACACTTTCTCAATCTAAAGCACAGCTTTACAGACTCTTTGTAAAATACCTTGGTCTAATCCTTCCCATGGAACTTGAAAGAGAGGGAAAGAGTTATTAAACCAATTGATTCTTTCATCTCTTGAGGAAACAAGGGATTCAAACAACTTAAGGGACTTTGGGATATCACTAGCTTCTGTTATTTCTGTATTCTAGGTTATGGTGAAATAACAGGACTGCTTTTATCAATTAATCAAAGTGATTAAAAGTCTAATACTCATATTTTAATTTGAGAATTAAACTCTCAGTGGACTTTTGAAAAACTCAAGCAAACACTTCTACTTGTTCCTAGATTAAACATCCCTGTTGTACAGAGCTTTCACTTGTCTCCAAGAGAAATGAAATGGCCCTTAGGGTATTAACCTAGGAATGAAGGTCTGTAGAACACCCAGTACATATTTCCAGAAAGCTTTATACTAATCTTAGGGAAGTATCTTACTGTTCTATTGCTTATTTGTAGCCAGACCCCTCTCATCTAAAGGGAATCTGAATTTTCTGACAATCAGTTTCTTAAATATCAGACACTCCTTTTCAGAGGGAATTACTGTCCAACTAATGGTCCATTTCCCATCAAATCCTGACACCATCCTCTCAGAAGGAAATGAGGCCTTGGACTTTGATGGTAAAAAATAATAATAATAATAATAATAATCCTCCACACCTCCACAGCTAAAGAACACTTCCAAAATACCTACACAGTGAGCATGACATTATTCTTTCCTATGATGGAAAATAATATGGAAAATTGGAAAGTTAAAGATTGGATAACCAGTTGTGACTCCATAGAACAGGCTTGAAAATATCCTGACATATAGAGCACTAGACCTTAGTAAAGGTCTGATGTAGGAGAAATACAACTCCTAAACTGATAGATGTGCTAAGGTCACATCCTGTGAAATCAATGAATGATTTTCAGAGAACAAAGAGGAGATTTAGAATAGGAAAGTAGATTTATTCAGGAACAACAATGGGGAATATGAATAGCTCCTGAGAGACAGGATTCCTGACTAGGTTGCTTATGTACGACTTCTGAAACAGGAACGTTCTGGGGGAGAGAAGGGACTGGATGGTACTCTGGTGACTCACCTCATGTCTAATGGATATCTGGGCTTCGTGGACTAGGTGGTACCAATTACAGCCTAAGCTTGACGAATATCCATTTATCCCTTCGAGGAAATGCACACATTTGGCCTTGGTGATTTTAATACCGAGACCTTGCCATCTGCAGATGTGCTGCCAGTTTCAGTTCTGACGCCCCCACATTTCATTGACTCCCTTGGGATCCCAGTCCTTTTCTAGTTCTATATTAAAAGTGTACTTTAGTTGCCTATAATAGATCAAAGGGTTAATATTTATACTGAAATATAATTTTTTTTTTTGAGACAGGGTCTCGCTTTGTAGTTCAGGCTGGCCCTCAGCTCATTATGTAGCCCAGGCAAGCTTCGAACTCAGCAATCCTCCAGTCTCTGCCTCCCGAGTGCTGGGATGACAGGTGTGAGCCACCACGCCCGGCACTGTGGTATGTGGTATTGATGGCTGGTGGGCGTGAGTCACCACACCCAGCATTGTATGTGGTTACCAGGATCGAACTCAGGACCATTGCACTTGCCAGGCAGGCACCGGAACCACTGAGCTAAATCTCCGGCCCTAAAATGGATTTGTTTTTTATTCTGTCCAAATCTAGAAGAAATCCACAAGAACTTTTATACACAAGTTCTGGGATCTCACACCTATAGCTCATCTCAGATCTAGGCCATTCTATCAAACACTTGCTCTAATTCTTGTGAGAAATCCATACACAGGACGTTGGGGACTATTCTTCACACATGTTCTGAGGTCTTGTGATTAACAGGTCACACTACTAGTTCCTCAACCAATTTTACCCACACCCGAATCTCCTACATTACTGTGGGGCAATACCTAGGGGAGGACTGTCCAGTGGATTTCATCTTCAAGCCCAAAAGAAACCAGAAGATCCAGTAATCATTTGGGTGGATACTTTCACTGATGGGGTAGAAGCTTTCCCTTGCAGAATGGAAAAGACATCAAAGTGGATAGAAACTTCAAGTTTAGAAATTATTTCAGTATAGACTCCTTAGGGGCCTCCAGAATGATGGTGGTTTCTACTACCTTTTCTGTCATATAGGGAGTCTCTCAGGCTCTCAGAATTCACTATCATTCCTATTGTTTTTGGAGACTTCAACCATCAAGTATAGTTGATGCATAAAACTTAGACAATCCAGATAGCTCACCCAAGAAACTCAGCTCCTCTGGCCCACTTTACTTCTCATATCTCTGAAACAAAGAAGAACTCACCATATATACTATGATTAAATACTATGGATGAGTATTTCCTAATAACACCTTCCAGAATGACTGAGAAATTGCCACCCAATTTAGGGACTATTAGAGTCTTTGCCAAATTTCAATACACTCTACCAATCATGTTAGGAACACCCAAGAGAGACCTGGCTTCCCCTTTTCTAAATCAGTCCCCTGGGGCTGACAAAGTCTAGCCCCTCTCTTTCTTCCTCTCTTGGGCCTACAAAAGAAGGACCACACATGTAGATCATGTACTCTCCATTGGCTGCCAAGATAACTGGAATGGTGTCCTCGGTACATAACTGCTCATTTGGGGTTGGGGATTTAGTTCATGTGGAACTGTACCTGCCTTGAAAGCACAAGGGCCTGAGTCTGATCTCTAGTATTGCAAAAAGAAGAAGAAAAAAGATAAACATAACTCCTCATTTATAGGACTGAATTTTGATACACTACTGGAAAGTAAGAAGACAGGTCAGGACTCCTATAAACCTTAGAGAACCTAATGTCTCTCTTAAAGAAATCACTGCCATGCCCTAAGGAGATAAGTGATCATAAAATGCCTTAACACATCCTGTTCTAACCTTGCCCTACTTGCGGGCATTTTTCTTTTATTCTAATTGAGTTTTATAATACTAAATTTCACTCATAATATGACATAGCTGATTAACGATGGTGACAGATATAGAGGCATAGTGAGTCATTAAATTTCTTCACTGAATTAGTCCTCCAAATCCATGGTCACCTTATAGCAAAAACCAGGGGAATTTGCATACTCATGAACAAATGTTCTCTTTGAATAAATAATTCCCATCAGGCAAAAGAAAACCTAAAGAACACAAAAGAATGCATGAGGCTATAGGTAACCTCCAGGAGGAAATCTAAGGTCCAGCTGCTACAGCTGAGTAAGGCAAAAATTGTCCAGGTTTTTGAGTACAACAAAGAAAGAATTGCCAACCACACACCTCATAGTTTGTAGTTACATTACTTCTATTTATTGAAGATTACAGGGCAGCATCAAGAACAGGCACAAGGTAAAGCTGGCAAAAAAGATCTTTGTGACTCAGGCTTCTGGTATTTAGAGCACGAGACATCCCTATCCACCGGTTCTAGGTGCCTCACATTGTCTCTTTACTGATGTCAGCGATCAATCATGGAGATTGCCTAAGTTTAGGCCTAAGCAATCACTAGAGTAGAGTCATGCTTATGTGAATAGAGAGAAGACAGGTGGCTCACCCAACTTCCCTGTTGTAAGATTACGGAAGCATGGACACCTATTAGAGTGGTGTGATGTTTAAAGTGGAAGGAAGGGAAGGGAGAGGCTCACTCAGCTACTTTTTCTTCTAACTGTGCTGCAGCTGGTCACTGTCAATCTCTGAAAAACAGTCTCTGGGCTTGGCACTTGCTCCTTGCTCCTAGCGGCTGTCAGACTTTCAATGGTCATGGAAAGAGAGCTCACAGGGAATATGCAGGGCTTCTTTGATCAGGCTTTAATAGAACAACCTTTCCCTTCTTTACTCTCCCCTACTCTCCTTTTCCCTTTTCTTTTTCAGCATTTTCTTCCTTTTCTCAGTACCTATCATACATTTAGGAACTCATGTACACTTTTAGTTTTTCATACTAGAGACCTGATATGGTATTTACACATCTGTGCCCTATTTATTTCAATTAGGAGTATGTCCTTATGGTACATCATTTGGGTATAAATGGCTCAAATTTATCATTCTTTATAGCTGAGTAATATTCCACCTTATTAAAACACACACATACACACACACACACACACACATCTTTATTTAGCCTTCAGTTGATGGATATTTGTCCTTTTTCCAAGATTTATCTATTACAAACTAAGCTGCAATAACCATGGGTGTAGATATGACACTGTGGTTTGATTCAATTCTTTTGTGTATATTCCTAGCAGAGAAATAGTAGAGTTAAATGGGATCTTTAATCCTATTTCAGGAATCTCTATGCTGATTTCCACAGCAGTTGCACCAGTTTGCATTCCCACAAATGGTGGAGAAAGGTTCCTTTCTCCCATATACCACCAGCATTTGTTGTTGGTTGATTTCTTAATAATAGTCATTCTTTTTGTAGTGAGATAGAATTTTAACACTGTTTTAATGTGTAACTCTTTAAATTGCCAGTCATGTTGAACATTTTTTCATGTATTTATTTGCACTAGTACTTCTTCATTCTGAGAAGTGTGTATTCATCTCAGATGCCCACTTTAACAGAAAAGAAGTGGAATGGTACAAACAATTCTGGACAAGAAAGGCAAGTCTAGCATCATAATCTCTGAATTGAAATTATACTGTAGAGCTTCTGTGATACAAACAGCATGATACTCACAACAAACAGACGTGAAGATTAATGGAAAATACTAAAAGATGCAGAAAGAATCTCAAAAGCACTCAGCCATCTTCCCTTTGACCAAGGGGCCAAACATGTTCACTGAAGAAAAAGACACAGCCTCTTTAATAAATGGCACTGGGAAACTGGCTTTCTCCCTGCTGAAGGCCAAAACTAAATACACCTATTTCACTATCCATAAAAGTAAAACCAGCCGGGGATAGTGGCTCACGCCTGTAATCCCAGCACTCAGAAGGCAGAGACAGAAGACTGCTGAGTTCAAGGCTTGCCTGGGCTACATAGTGAGGTCAGGGCCAGCCTGAACTACAAAGCGAGACCCTGTCTCAAAAAAAAAAAAAAAACCTAAAACCAAAGCAGATATACTGGTACAAATTCCCAATATTGAGCATGATTATGATGTGTATATACAATGTACCAATAAAGACAAATTTAAAAAGAAGCAGAAACACTAAATCTGCTGGAGCAGAGAATAGGTAGAAAACTTGAGGACATAGGAGTAGGTAAAGATTTCATGAAATAAAAGAAAAAAAAAACCTAAACTGCACAGGAAACACTACAAAGAATCAACACCTAGGATCTCATCTCATTAAAAAGCTTTTGCATAGCCAAAAAATCACCAACAGTGTGAAAAGGCAACCTATAGAGTGGGAAAAAATTTTATCCAGCAGTTCCTGAAACAAAGACTGACATCTAAAACACCAAAAAGAATGAAAAAAATAAGTTCACTCAAATTTAAAAACCTGAAGCATGATATTTTAATAATAGCAGAGCAAAAGTATAAAGTTTGAGTCCATATAGTGGAGGAATTAATATAAGAAAATTAAATAGTTTATTTATTTACTTACAATCAATAGGTTAATAACTGCACGTTAGCAATTCATTCATGTGCTTTCTACCATCATTCAACAATTATGTCATTAATAACTTCCTGTGCAAGAACTATATTCATTAAAAATCTGAATTATCCTCCAATGATTAAGAAAACACACTTGGAAATCAGGGAAAGTAAACTGTTTAAAAGCTGTTTGGGAAACTATTATGATACAGATCAAATTACCAAATCAAATTTAACCCATGGGTGTGGTTTTTGCCAACATTTTATAATCACAGAAATAACAACTATCTCCCAGGTCTCCTATCTTTCAGTAAATCTTTCTAGTTCTCCATCTAGAACATTTCACTTACATCTTATATCTTAATTATATTGTTGTACAGATATGCATCATATTCATATAATTTTATTTCTACATGCTGTTTACACTTGCACAGTTTGGTAATTATATATAATACTTATAGTTGTATGAATTTATACCTGTCTGTATTTATATTTTACTTGTACAAAATAGTGATGGTGAAAAAACAAAGCAAATTGTCCTCGTTCATGTGTTCCTAGACAGATATAAAGAATTCTCCATTGGACCCCAAGGCCCACTCTCTCCAGAAAAAGACAAGGTTGGACAGAGTGTTTAGGAAAAAATTAGAGACCGATAAGATACTGAATATGTAAGTAAACTCCTGAGCTCTCCTCCATGTTTAAATCTATTGGATTTTTGGGGCCAGGGATTGAACTCGGGCCCTTGTGTGTCCAAGGTTGGTGCGGTAGCACTTGAGCTAAATCCCCAGGTGCTGCTGTGGTCAAATCTTTGACAGTATCAGCTTGGACAGTATCAGTTTCCCAAGAGCTGCGGAAGGTCACATATGAAGGAGACAAAATTTTCATGCGACCACTGAGTCCCTTTCTTTTACTAACAGCTCTGTGTCACAAGCTGGAAGGCAGGAAAAGGGACTTTAGTCCTCAAACTGAGTCTGGGGGTAGATACTGCCCTCGGCTTGACTGCTGGTCAAATACTGTGGTGAGATCCCTTCTGTTGTGGCTCAGGAGCAGCGAACAAACAGGGCCAAACGTTGACCTGCTCAGGGTTCTGCGTGCTGGGACACTGAATTCTCAAATGTAGTCAGTTCTGTCGCCTACTCATTGCTGCTTTTAACCTTGTGTGGTGGAGCAAAAAGGAGTTTCCCGTTCCAAAGATACAAGGAGAGAGTGGGGAGAAGGCTTCCCCTAACAGATGAGGTCTGCGCTGCAGCTACACTATCAGAGTGAAGACAAAGCTCCCGGCCAGCATTCTCCTTTGTACGAATGATTCCACGTGAAGAGATGATGGTTGGATGTGGCTGAGAAGGAAGAAAGGAAGAATGTGTCCGTGATGTGCCCTTGAGAAACTGTCTCTGTTTACATAGAGTCGTGTGGAGAAGGTGAGTTTCCAACGTACTGTAATGGGTATAATGGGCATTGTTTCATTTTTAGTGCCAAACAGCAACTGAATCTGCAAAGTACTTTAGTGATACTGCTCTTCTGACAAAAATCATTCACCTTTAATATTTAATTGGAAATTTACTTAGCAAAATTTCTGAAGGTTACTTTCAGCCAAAAGAATAAAGAAAGATTTTTTTTTTTTTTTGAGACAGGGTCTCGCTTTGTAGTTCAGGCTGGCTCTGAGCTCACGATGTAGCCTAGGCAAGCTTCGAACTCAGCAATCCTCCTGTTTCTGCCCGAGTGCTGGGATTACAGGCGTGATCCACCATGCCCGGCATGAAGAAAGATTTTTAACTATATACACTGGCACAACAATACTAAAGTTCTTGCTTGTAAATATTTCAAATGGGAAATAAAAAATGAATATTTTAAAATATTTATTTATAGTTTATTTTATGATAAACATCTATAATATTTTATCATTTCTTAATAAACTATGTAATGCTAATTATATTTGGATGTAGTCAATGTAATAATGATGAATATTTAAAACTATTAAATCTAGGAATGATTAATAATCAATTACACATGACATTTTGTGGTTTTTATTCCAAGAAAGTCTGCAGGAAGTGGCCAAGGAGACAAATAAATTTTAAATGAAAAACAGGAGACTCTTTTTCAAGAAACATTAAAGAAGTAGTATCCATAAGCATTGTTAGGTAGTTTTACAGTTTCTAGAAAAGGTCAAACACTGACAAGCTGTTATTTAAAAAATATAAAATGTGCCTCACAGAAGATAATTAATTAAAGAGATGGATAAAATAAGTAGGAGAGTTTATATTAGAAGTGAATGTGAAACAACAGTTTAAAATTGTATATTTTAGAGTTCATAATCCATTAAAAGACTTTTATTAAAGACAGCTAATAGCACTTTAATATAAAATTATGTAAAATAAAAATAATATGTTGTCTATAAGAAAAGGAGAAAAGCATATTACCTAACCTTGATGGAGTAATTGATCTATTTTTTATAATTTACAAAATTAAAAGATTCTAAGAAGTAGGTATTTATATAACTGTGAGCAGCCTACTTTTTCACAACATATAATAAAAAAGTTACATCAAAACCAAGTATCAATTAGATCACTACATAAGTATCTCATATTACTAGGGAAAAGAAGGAATATTTAGAAAACAATAACCTTGATTGTCTTTTATTAATAATTAAAAGGATCAATTCTAGATATAAAATGTAAAGGTTATAAAGATATAAAATTTGCATTTCTCATATCAGAAAAAACTATGCAGTAATCAAGCTTGTTTGACTGATGTATATAACATAACATATGGTCTCCAGTTGCATCCATTTATCTCTGAATGCCTCAAGCTTGTCTTTATGGCAGGGTAGTTCTCCATTGTGCCTAAATATTCACTTTTTTTATTCATTCCAAGATGCAGCTCTCATAAATCATGTTACTCTAAACATGGCGATGCATATATCCCCATAAAATGACGACTGACTCTAGGGAAGATACTTAGAAGGAGACACCTGGGTCAAATGGAATTTCTATTTGAATCTGATGAATCAGGAGTAGGAGAAGTTAGGATAATTCTCCAAATTATTTTATTCCATTGTTTCAAATTATTTTAATACATCTGGTAATTTTTTATTTGTATTAGTAATTTCTCTTTGTTGGTTGAAAAGAAGATTTTGTCCTTTTTTCTCTTTGTTTCTTCTTTTTAAGTCAGTCTTTTTGTGTAAGATATGTACAAGTGGCTGTTCTTTTAAAGGCATGATATACATTTTTCTAACTAGTGTGACTGTCTAATTATTTTGTTATAAAATTTTGTTATATTTCTTTTCATAGAAATAAGATCATTTTTATATTTTCTATTAAAATCTATTTGTATTAGATTTAAAACAAAAA
>PVIC010003896.1:0-65898 GCA_004025085.1 Thryonomys swinderianus | reverse complement strand
CTGAACATGGCATTTATCACTTCTTCCAGCTCATATTTGATTGGCTGAATTCAGCACCTAATTGCAAAGAATGTTGGGATATGTTATATTAAGCTAGGTAGCTGCTTTTCAGTGAAGTCTTGACCAATGAGTAAGGCAGTCAGATCTTAATGAATAGCTAAACAGACCTCAGTTGCAAATGAACTTTATAGAAACAGTTCAGAATGAGTCCATTTAAATAGGGTGCATTGCTCTCCAAAGCTATTCTAACATAGCAGAACCAGTACCTCTGTTAAGACCAAAGTACAGACATAATTTTGGAAACAAATCAAACATATGTGTTACTCATAACTTAATTGCTTAGTGTGTATACTAGGTTCTGCCTCAAAGCCTTTGACCCTTTTGAAAATTCATATCTACTCCAACTGATGAAGAGTTGGATGACTGAGATTACTTTAAAAGATAGGGTACAGGTGATCAAAATCTGAGTTCCAAACATATTCTCAAAAGTGGAAACCCGATAACCTTCCAAGATGACTGCTTTGAACTGTGACATTCTTTTCAAAATAGAAGTTCCAGATCGTCTGTTGTTTTAGTCAAACTCAATCATTGTTAGTTCTTCTTATCAAGGGAAAGTGTACTTGGGAGAAATACAAATAAAAGCCTTGCACTGCCAAGAAAGGATTTACTAAATATGATCTTGAAATTGTTCTGAGTTATATTATGCATGCTAATCTAAATGGAATTTATGAATTACAGCAATTTGCTTTATTTTTACTCATTTTTCCTACTGTATGTATATTTTTGCTTTTTAAAAAGACAACATAAAAAAACTGAGGGTGGGGGCGTTTGTCCTACTCGTGTTGATTGAGAATATGGAACAGCACACGTAATATCCTCCAGCTAAACTGTTTTGTGCCCTATAGAACTTAACACTTCTCTCCAAGGAGGTAAAGGAGACTGCTGAAAGGGCAGCAGGCAGTAGTTTTGGAGTATTTTCCTTGGTACATGGAATAAGGCCAAGGTTCAACCAGAAATTTTGAAAAAATAATTCTAGCTTTTGACTTATGTAGAGCAACAGAATCACAATTAGAGAAAGCTCATGTTTGAGTGTGTGTGTATATGCATATGTGAATGTACACGTGTAAAATGGACTCCTACTTTTCATTTGAATTTAATTTAAACACTAAAATGCTGTCATAATGAAATTAGGTTCTGGGCCAATATAATTTCCTTTTGACTTTGCTTAAGATTTAACCACTGCCCTTCTATCTTCGGCCAGCTAGACCCTTGTATTGTATTATATGGTGTAGAAAAGTCATCCCTGAGTCTCGTTGAGGAAGGAAGTACCTTTAAAGCTGTGACCAATTAAGGAACCATACTGAAAAAATTAAAAAGAGGCCATAATTAAGAGCAGATGAGGCTAACGGTGAGAGGGAAAAGTAAAGTAGATCCAGTAAATAGTGAGGTCTGAGAAAAAATAAGACTAGGAAGAGAAAGGCAGCCAAAAGGCAAGGAAATAGATTCAGTACTTTGAGAGTTGTGTTCGGTGACAGAAAATAGAAAACTCAAGAAATGATCCCTTCAGCTCCTAGATGCCTATCCTTCTCCAGGGGAAGAATTCAGAGAAGTCAGTTTGGGGGCTCTTTCAGTGCCTTTGCATCTTCTGGAATGTGCCCAGCCCCTCAAACCTTCTGCCTAGCAAAGCTTCTCCTTTGGAAGGCTCGACATGAGTGGTCCTCCATCTTGGTTTCCAACATGAAGGCTGCATTTCAAGTTGAAAGCATTACTCAAGTTAGGACTTTAGGTGGGATAACCTGGGAAAGCAAGATGTAGGGTTCAGGATGGAGTGGATGAATTTGAGACTAAGGAGAGGACAGTAGGTACCCACCAATGACATGAACTAGTACGGTGTGACTGTGGAAGTGGGGACCTGAGGTAGGACAGAGAGCAAGACTCTTCAAAAGAGAGAATTCAGGAAGAGACAATCCAAAACCATATTAAAATCTCCAAGTGTAAGACAAAGTGATATTATCCTCTTCTTCCCCAACCCGTGGCTGTCTTACCTTCTATTGCCTTCACAATGGTCATAGAAGCCTAGACTCCCTGTTGGAGTTGCCATGAGGTGCCATAAGCCTCTTGTTATGCTGTATGTGTTCTTTTCCCCTGAGCTCCTCTAAAGAACATGTGGAAAAACTGCTCCTTCAGCCCCTGGGGATTAATGTATTTCCACTGTCCACCCTGGGGACACATCCTCCATTCTCCTCCTCCTGAGTCCTAGGATCAATTTCAAGAGGCTCCTTCATTACCTTTGTACTACTTCCCCTCACTCCCTAGGGGACCAAAAAGGCTGATCTCAGCTGCCAGATCCATTCTGGGCTCAAAATCTATCAAAATCTCTCCAAGGCCAAAACTCCAAGGTAAAAATAAATAAATAAAAGCAAAAACTCAAAAGTTGGCTTTTGCTGATTGTGCAACAAGTGACTCACTTCTCTGCTGCTTGTTCTTTTATTCGCCTGGAAACCATTTTCAATAAAGTTACCTTTCACCTTAGAAACTTCAGTTTCCTTCAGGAAAGTTTCCTTCAGAAAATGCTAGAGAAACATTTTTCTCCTTCTCGAATCTTCTTAGCACATTCCTGGAAGTATTCCTCCCTCATAAGAACCAGTCAGGCTCATTCCATTTGTTTTCTGGCTTCAGCCTGGAACAGAAGGTGAGCTGCTTCTTCTCAGCTTCTGCCTCCAAGAGAAAGGAAAAATATGAACACCTCTTTGTCCACATCCTCAGACCTCCAGGACAGCCCTGCATCTCTCAGTGTCTGTGTAGGTTAAAGTCACCCCTCCATATTGCTGTCTACCTCACGCCTGGTAAAAAGGAGACCAACAAAACACCCCACGGATGTATGTGATTTGACTCCAGTACCAAACTGTCCAGGTCTTCAGAGCACAGCTGCACCTCACAGTGATCCTCTTCTGAGTTTAGAAAGGCAGAGGCTTGTTTCCATTTTCCCTCACTTAGGACATCCTTGTCTTTACTTTGTCAACAACAGAAGCCATGCTTACCTGTTTACCAGCTGGTTCTTGTGCTTTCATGAGCAGGCTGAATCTAATTTCATTATGGAATGCCATCTGATTGCAGCGCTTCCGCTCACTTTTTCTTGGGTGGTTAAACATTTCTGAAGATCCTTTTGGCCATGATCCCTGCCCTGTGCATCTCGTGAGCCTGACTACCTTGAGTGTCAGTTCATGCAAGTGAGATTGGGATTGTAGGATACCCTACACCAGCACCATGCTGCTCCCTCAGAGGAAGGGGGCAAACTTACTAAGGTTTAGAGATCACAGTCAAGAGAAATGCACCCTGATGGGCATGTGCTAAGGGCCACATGCTCAAGGTATCTAAAACCCAATGATCATCCCAGGATCTCTGCAAGGCTTAGCGGTGAGCACAAAAGCACATTTACTTTAGAAGCCCCTGGAAGTGATTTGACATGTCATAAATGAAACTGAACCCCAGGAGTACTAGTGCATGAGGAACTCCATCTCCAATTCCAATCCATTCCATAGCTCTCCTCCAACTAGTTAATCTCAACAGTCAGAAAGAAAAATAATTGCATGACTAACCAAATTACGCTAAGAGAAAAAATAGTCCTAGTTACTCTAAGCGGAATTATAAAAACCAGGGGCCTAGAAAGATGTAAGGAGACTTGCTTTCATTGTTACAGAACAGATAACCTCCTCCATCCCCGAGGAAAATCAAGTCCCTCATTAATGAACCTCAGTTTATCTTCAGTGAAATGAAGACTGTTAGTACAGCATAGGGTATCATAAAACCAGTTTGCATGTATTTCCTGGGGGGAAAAAAGGCCCCCAAATCACTTTATAGATGACTGAAGAGTTTTATGAATTTCTCTGTGTTTACAAAGACCTCTGTCCTCTGCATGAAAATATACCATACCAAAGATTTCAACACCTAAGGTTAAGGAAAAGGTAGTTGGTACAGTGAGTGCAGAGGATATGCCATGAGTTTTAGTCTGTTCAGGTTACTATAATAAAATAGGTTAAACTGGCTGCTTATATTAAACAGAAATTTAGGTCTTACAGATCTGGATCGGTGTATCAGCAGATTTGGTGTCTGATGAGGGTTTTCTGGTTCAAATGGTGACTTCTCTAAGTGCCTTTAGTGGTGGAGGAGACAAGGCAAGTCTCTGGGAGCTTATTTAAGGATATTAATGATCTTTCTTCTTTGTCTTCCTCCTCCTCTTCCTTTTCATCTTCTTCATCTTCCTCCTCCCCTTCTTCCTCGTTTCCCATTTCCCTCTTCTTCTTCTCCTCCAGATCCCCTCCTCCCCACTCCTCTTATTTATATTTGTTCATATCAGAATTTTCCTGAACCTAGCTAGTCCTTCTACTCCATGTCTTCTCAGGACTTAACACTTTATCCAAACAACTGGGTTGGATCAGATAAGTTTACAACAGATACTTAGAGAATAGAGCTTCAGTAGATGCAGATAAAAACAACAATGAGATTTCATCTAATTCCACAAAGAATGGCTGCTATTCTGAAATTAACTAGCAACAAATGCTGGTGAAGCTGCAGGGAGGAAGGAATCCTTCTCCACTGTTGGTGGGATTGTAGACTTGGGCAACCATTGTGGGGCTAAGTGTGGAGATTCCTCCAAAAACTAGAATTAGAGGTCCCATTTGACCATGCTATTCCCCTGCTAGGAATATACACAAAAAAATTAAAAGATTCATATCATAGCAACATATGTGCACCCATGTTCATAGTAGCTCAATTTGTGATAGCTAAATCATAGGAACAACCCAAATGCCCATCAACTGAGGCTGGATAAAGAATATGTAGTTTTTTATAAAATGGAGCATTACTCTGCCATAAAGAATGTTAAGTTTGAGTCATTTATATTCAAATGGACATACCTTGAGGGCATACTCATAAGTGAAATAGATCAAAGATATGTAAATACCGTATATTTTCTTGGTATGAGAATCTGAAGACGTAAATGAGTTCTAGAATGTATGATAGATATTGTGAAATAGAAAATATTCAAAGGGAAAAAGGGTAAGGGTAAGTAATGAGGGGAAAAATATGATGTTAAAAAAGGAAACAAAACACACACATATAGGGGATGGGGGAATTATAGAGTGGGTAGGGGAATGGGAAAAAAATGAGAATTAAGTCATGTCATATAGTGGTTCAAATTCTCAATATTGAATGTGATCAGGATGTGTATATAAAATGTACCAATGAAGAATTCATAAAAGAAAAGAATAGAGTTTTTATTGTTAGCTATTTCTGAATAGGTGATACTTTACTAAAATAAAAGTACAAAGAAAAAATAACAAAGAGAGGATTATCAAGCCTCTGGCTGAAATGATAAATAAAATCTAAGGTCCTCAAGTTCATTGATCAGTTATTGTGTTTTAATTACCTAATTTTAGTATAGAATATATATTTATTTCCATTGAACTATCCTTGAACCTATACCCAGATCCTCAACTGATATATCCCCACAATTTGTAATACAGGAATTTGAACAACTTATGGCATTAATGTGGATATTGCAAAGAATATAGTAGGCTGTCATGTTAAACAGTAATATATATTTTAACATCTTATATGGCACAGCGGACCCTTGACTTACATCTCATTCGGTTCACAAGGAATGTTTGTAACACAAGTTGGCTGTAAGTCAATTCAGCTAAAATCTACATGTTTATCTGGTACATGCTATTGATGATAAGAGACAGATGAATCTTCGATTAATCTATTTAACTCAAGTTGTTTGTATATCAGGCCAGTTGTAACTTGAGGGTCCTCTGTATAATGGATCTTTTATTAGCATGTATTACTGAGTAATGATACTCATTTTGGGTTATTGGTACCTGCATATAGCATATGTATTTTGATTCTTTTCATTCACATTACCCTCCTCCCTAAACTGCTCCTCTTCCCAATCATTTTCTCCATCTCTAGTTTCCTGTCATCTCTCATTGAGTGAGTGAGTGAGTGCTTATATGAAACAGAACGTGTGATATTTACTCTTCTGAGACTGGTTTATTTCACTTAACAAAATGGTCTTCAGTTCCATTCATTTTACTGAAAATTACTTGATTATATTTTTATAGCTAGAGAATAATTCATTGTGTATATATGCCACATTTTCTTTATCCATTCACGTGTTGCTAAATATCTAAAATGTTTATAGCCTAGCTGTTGTGAATTGTGCCACTGTACACATGAGTATTCATGTGTCCCTGTAGTATGCTGTCTGTAATGCTTTGCATAATGTGTATAGCAGGATCAAATAAATGTTATTTATGTTTTAGTTTTTTGAGGAATCTTCGTACTGGTTGCACTAATTTGCATTCCCACCATGAGTACAGGTGGATTCCCTTCTCCCCACATCCTCATCAGCACTCATTGGCTTTTGTGTTCCTGATAATATCCTGACTGGATAGAGATGGAAATTTCAATGTACTTTCTTTTTTTAATTGAATTTTTATTGGAACATTTTATATACAGCTCACAATCACACTCAACATTGGGAAATTTGTACCAATATATGACATGAGTTCATTCTATTTTTACTCATATCCTTACCTACCCCACAACCCCCCACCCCCTATATACATGTCCTTTCTTTTTCTTTTCAAATCATATTTATTCTTTCCCCTCATTACTTTCCCCTGCCACATTCTCTTTGAATATTTCCTATTTCACAAAATCTAACATATATGCTAGAACTCATTTACATCTACAGGTTCTCATACCAGAGAAAAGATACAGTATTTACATCTGTGACCTATTTATTTCACTTATTAGTGTGTCCTCAAGGGTATCCATTTGCACATAAATGAATGAAACTTGTCATTCTTTATGGCAGAGTAATACTCAATTTTATTTTTAAAAAACCACATCTTCTTTATCCAGTCTCCAGTTGATGGGCAAAAAAGATGGAATCAGAGAGCTGGTCAACAGTATGGACAACTGGACTTAGTCCCACTGTGGATTCTTGGAGAAACAGTGTAGAACTCAACTTGTCCCAGTAGATGCTGAGAAGGCAGGTTATTGCTTTACTGACTCCTACTTCTGCTCCTGTTTTGTGGACAGTTGTCTCTGGGTTAAACCCTAAGCACATTCAGGCTGCTCTGCCTTTGGGTTAAGGACTATTCTTAGTGCTGGTGGGACTTCAGTCTCAAAGCAGAGAACTACAGGGGAGGTGGGAGGCTGACTTCAGCTGTCCATTGTCAGATTTGGGCTGAGGTGTCCATCTGTTCCACCTAACTACACTGTTTTGAAGCCTTGGATCACCACTAATCAACAGTATCTCCTAGAAGATCCACTGTGTGGCAGGTTCCTGAGAAAATGTAACTGAGATGAAGCCCCTTCATGGTCTGTTAAGGGATGTGTCCTTTATTGGCTGATACCAGCAGGTTTAAAGTCATTACCTGATCAGACCCTAGTGACATACTGAAGTTTCCTAGAGGAGCCATGGTGTTCAGTCCTCTGTTTAGTTAGGAGAGTTTGTTTTCTTCTGAGAAGGAGAAATCGTTCCTTTGTCAGTTCCTAAAGTGATAGGCAATGTAATGAGTAATAGAATCTAATCAGACAGTCTCTCCATTCAAGCCACGTGATGGTTGGAATTACAGGTACTGTGGCACGTGAGGGAAGGAGGGTGTTTTACAAACCAGCAGCCGAGTTGTAGTCAGATGTTTTCATAATCACAGTGGGAGCATCTTGTACTTTAGCAGAAGTCTGAGGCTTTTCCATTGACTTTTCCTTGTTTGTATATCTGACCCAGTGTTTTTTTGGTGCTGCAGATAAGAAAAAATCTTATCATGACAAATAATAGGACAGTTTCTTTCTTTTTTTTTTTTTTCTTTTTGGAGACAGGGTCTTGCTTTGTAGTTCAGGCTGGCCCTGAGCTCACTATGGTGCCCAGGCAAGCCGCCGCGAACTCAGCAATCCTCCTGTCTCTACCTCCCGAGTGCTGGGATTACAGGCGTGAGCCACCACGTCCGGCTTTGTGGATGCGGTGTTGATTGTTGGTGGGCGTGAGTCTCCACGCCCAGCATTATATGTGGTTACCGGGGATCGAACTCAGGTCCTTGCGCTTGCGAGGCAGGCGCCAGAACCACTGAGTTAACCCTCCGGCCCATAAGACAGTTTCTTAAAGTGCAGAAGTCCAGTCTTTCTTGCAGCGAGAGCCAATTGGCCATGACTCTGTCTCCTCCACTGGGGAAATGTCCCACAGATGTGGAACAGTTGGGCCCAGATTTATACACCATCTGCTTTTCAGTTGTAATTAACATCGGATCCTGGTGTGGGTTGGATTTACTATTGAGTTGGCCGTCCTGTTGACCACTGGGAAATCTGAAGTCTTGGAATGTGAAGTTGAGTTGGATTCTTTGGATGGGCAACAACATGTATGAGACAAGGGGAAGAAAGGAAACCAAGCTCATTGCCTGACAAACCAGTCCCATGTGTCTGCGTCTATAGAAGTGACCTGTGAGCTAGTCAAAGAGAGAAATAAGCCTGCTAACTTTTTCTTATGATTTGGTAAAGAAAAGAATATGAACACTTCCCTTTGTCCATTTTATTCAGTTGGTTCTACTTTTCTAACAAATTGATGAAAATAATAATGACCCTCCAGTAATAATAATGCATATCTAGCACTTATTTAAGACACCATTCTAGCTATGTGGTAGGAATTCTGCATGCATTAGTTTCAAAACAACTATATAAGGCAATTATTATTTTCCTAGTTTCCAGATAAAAAATAACAAAAGCCTGGCTGGAGATTTAGCTCAGTGGTTCCAGCACCTGCCTCGCAAGCGCAAGGCCCTGAGTTTGATCCCAGTAACCACATAAAATGCCCGGTGTGGTGGCTCACGCCTGTAATCCCAGCACTTGGGAGGCAGAGACAGGAGGATTGCTGAATTCGAGTTTTGCCTGGGCTACATAGTGAGCTCAGGGCCAACCTGAACTACAAAGCGAGACCCTGTCTCTCTCTCTCTCTCTCTCTCTCTCTATATATATATATATATATATATTTTATATATATATAAAATGAAAGCCTTATTGAGATTTAACTCTTCACCTGCCTCCCCAAGCTGAGTTATGAACCCAGGTTATCTGATTCCTGCTTCATCATCATACTACCTCATTGCCTCTACCTCTACCTGTATATTCACAGCAAGGACATACTGCATGATCAGATAGCAGATCTCTTCCACTCCTGTTTTGTAAGGTCCAAGAGAGAACTGCACAAACTCAAAGATGCCACTGTCTTCCAGCCCCTTACATTTTCAAGGAATGCCCTTCTTGTAGTGTGTTCTACCCCAACGTGCCTTTAGATAGCTACTTGACCTCTTATTTACAACTCCATTTCTTGCTTTCTCTGAGTCATGGGGGGAGGAACCTCAAAGCATGATTATATTTTGTTAATTCCTGTCCCTGCTTCTAATGTTGACATCAGCATCTGTGCACTGCAGCAAGAGTTACTCCTTTCCATTAATGAGGAGAGTGTCTCATATTGTTCCTCTAACAGCAGAGAGGATTTTTCATAGCACAATCTGAGAGTACCTTTCTCCTGAGCCCATGACTGCTTTTTAAGGGCACACACCAGGTGATGAGGTCCTAATGGGAACGCACTGAGACCAAGAGTCATCTCCACTGAGGCACTGTCATTTCCCTGGGTTACCCTGAAGTCTCCAGCCAGTCTACATGAGCCAGAGGAAAAAGCCCATAAGCCCAGCCAAGATAATTGACAAGAGTGTGGAATCTCTTAGTTAAAAGTCCATGGTAATCATCTGGTAATTATTTCAGCAGATTGTCACTGAAGTGTGAAGTACGAAGTGCTATAATAGGAAGCTTTGGCTGGCTTGGTTGACTGTGCTAGACCATAAGAGAGAAAATGCAAGTCAAAGTTTAAACCACATAGAACCCTGTTGACTTTATTCATTTACACAGAGAGCCCAGATTGGGCCCCTGATCATAGCCATCCAGCTGGTTAGTCCCTGACTCTCATCACTAGGAGGATCTATGTAACCTGTTACTACTAACATAAATCCCCAACTACTCCAGGAGCATGTGTTGGGGGCTAGTTTGGTCCTATCTGTAGCATGCAATAGGGACACACAGTAAAGGATATTGTCCTAACCTGAGGAACTTTCTATAGCTTCCAACTAGAGTCCATGCTAGTCTGCACTCCAACCTGCAACACAACAGAACAATGATAACACTTAGCACTCTACATGACCCAATCCTTATAATGACTGAACACAGAGAAATCCTCTCCACCTGGAGCAAACAGACACCTGAACTAGAAAGGAGAAACATCAACATCATCCTGAGCTGGGTGTGTGACACACACCTGTAATCCCCGACTTTGGAATCTAAAACAGGAGGATCATGAGTTCAAGGACAGACTGGACCACACAGTGAAACCCTGTCTCAAAGATAAAATTAACAAAACAAAAATCTTGCTGCTGTTTGGTACTACCCACCAATTTCTATTAGGTATATTTTTAAAATTGATTTTATTAGTACATTTTATATACACATTATGATCACAGTCAACATTGAGAATTTGTACCAATACATGACACTACTTCTCATTTTTTCCTATTCCCCTGTCCCTCAAATCCTCCACCTCCTATATACATAAGCTTTGTTTCCTTTTTATATTATCAAATTTTTTTCTTTCCCTTCTTTACTTATCCCCATATATTTTAATGTATGTTCTGTTCATCTCAAACTTTAAGTGAACAGCATTTAGTATTTACCAAAATATTTTACTGTCTAAACATTAAAACTGTAAATTTATTAGCCAAAAGCTATCTGCTTTAGAAGATTACAAAAGAAACTTGAGAGTAATAGAAAAATGACAATAAATTCACAGAATGTCTTTCAGAATACTATGTGTGCATAGAAATGAATTACTAAGAACTTTTTGCTTCTGTATACAACTTTTTTATTCTTTACACCTTTTTATTAATAGATGATTTGTTTCATCTTCCTTCCTCTACAGAGTAAGTGATGAGTAAATATTTAGAGAATACAGGCTTGAAGAGGTTCCTGATGATGATCCTCCTTTGTTTGCACCTGTCTCAGGCTGGTCCTGCTCTTGGCCACTGTCCATGCCTGGCTTCACTTCTGCTGTTTGATGTCACCTGGCAGCTGTGGTGCCCATCAGCTCCCAAGACTGTTTGCAGAGAGAATAACAAAGAAGTGACAGGAAAGCAAAGATTCAAACATCTTGACGCCTTTAACTAGCCTGGTATCATTCAAAGGGACTGTGTTGAACAGTAGCCTTCCCATTCACTGTGGGAAAAATATCCCAAGCCTGCTGTAGCCTTCCTTGGAAAGGCTCCAATTGGTACAGAAGGGTATGAGGCAGGCTTCTTCTCTGCCTTGAATGGGAGAGTTCTGCCTTTTAGCTGAGCAAATTTTTGAAACATTAAAGTCTTCCAGAGAAGTTAGTTTCTCCAATATGTTCAGCACTTGCTCACCATAGAAGTCAGTGCCCTCATTTTATCCAAAGTACCTTAAGCAGAAGCCTTCAGTATTGGCAAACAAGACATCTCCAGTTATTACATAGAATTTGTAGAACTCCTAGATGATGCCACTTGGGTTTACAGTGAGGGGAAGAGAAGAAAGGCACCATGTAGTAAGAGAAGAAGAAAGGGGAGAGTGAACCCAAGGAAGCAGGTGAAGTCATGAGACATCTAAAGCTGGGAACATCATGAGATGCTCCTCCTATCTTGCTATGAAAGGAAATTAGGGTTAGAGCCACGAGCTCTAGATTAGATGGAGACACAAGCAGAGCTGCAGTGTGACTTGTGATGTGTACTGTCACTTCAGATATGTGTTATCTCTAAATTTCCTTGTCAGAAAAGCAAAGATAACAGTGCTGCCGACCTGGTGATGTAGTTGAGAGGATTAAGTTTTAGGAGGTATAAACCCATGATCAGTGTTCAACAAAACCACAGGATCACCACCATGTTTATGTGTTTGTCTTTGTTATCACCATCATCATCATCATCCTCAAATCACAATCACTATTATCACCATCATCATCATCATTATAGGAAATCATTGCTACTACCCCTTCACCATCACCACCAACACTATCACTGCTGCCACCAGCACCATCACCACCATTACCACCAACACTATGACCACTGTCACCATCACCACCATCAATACTATCACCATTACCACTACCACCATCACCATTGTCTTAAGGTTGACCCCGGGGAACCAACGGAGACTTCTGTTCAAGAGAGATTGCATGACTCATGCATCTGAATAGCTCTGCATGGTATTCAGGACCCTCCCCAAACTGCATGTGGCCTGTCCCCCAGCCTCATCTCTCTCTGCTTCCTCCATTACAATTTGTGCTTCGACAACAGCGAGTACATGTAGTTTTCAGCACAAACCACGTTCTTGCTTTTATTCATGCTGCTCCCTCCTCCATTCTTCCCGACTCTGCCTAACTCCTGTTATCTTCCTTGATGGGGCATGTCAGTGCCTCCAGTCACCTCACTGCGCTCATCTGTGGCTGACTCTGCCACAGTGTTCACAGTTCCCACTTTAGTTACCTGTCCCACAGACATGCTAGTGACCCTGTGAATCATCTTCGCTGGTTGACATGCCGTCCAGCCACTCTGCCAATGGGCCACATTTGTGACCTTCAAAGAACTCTACTGAGCTGCTGAAGTCATTTCTCCAATATGCACTGAGAGTAAAAGTCCTGGGAATTTGCATTCTCTGAGGTGGCCAGTGCCAGTTGGTGCAGTAGTGAGAAACCTCAGCTCCTTTCCCTAAAGGCAGGTTCTTACATGGCTTGCATGGAGTCACACAAGCAGGATCAGCATCCAGTTTCTGTGCAGGTGACTGAGGTGCCACCTGGCCTCACGCTGCCCCTTCGCTTCTTCCCCTCTCTGTCCTGCCTTCCAGCTACCTCATGAGCCTCCCATTGCATGTGGCTTCTCACCTGGGAGTCAGTTTTTGGGTATCTAACCACATGGCTTCTGAAAACAGGTGCCCTTCTTTGATGACCTCATGTCACCTGAGCACCAGTGCCCTTTCTCATTAAATAGCATATTCTTAAAAGGGTAGATGGAATGGCTGCCAGGCAGGAGAAAATTCCCCATCATCCAGCCTATAGTCTGCCAGGAGTGAGACCATGTGGTTATAATCAAAGCCTGTGAGGTCCTAGGGCACAGATTTGGATGAATAGTGACTACACACAGGATGTGCTTGCTGCTGCCTCAAACCTCAGTCTGCTCACCTGTAAAATGGAGATCCTGCAGCCTAACTCAGAATGAGAGGCACAGAGTCCCTGTCTGGGAGGCTCCCGAAGTTCAGGTGTGACTCTCTTTCAGCAGCAGAGTCTATTCCTCTTCCCTCCAGGGAGCCGGAAAGGTGTTGGGGGGAAAAGAAGTGATAAAGGACTCCTGTCTTCATGGATACATTGTCAAGTTAGACCTGAGATGGATTCATGTCCTTTCTTCATCTTCTGCTCCTGAGGCCCCCTCTCCTTTTGCCTCCCTTCTCTGTTCTCTCCTCCTTGGTGTTTTGGTTGTCTTCTCTCCTGTCTCCTTTACCTTCTCCCTCTTCTCTGTCCTTCTGCGCATGGGAACACCAGCATCCGAAGATAGCATTCCTGTGTCTACCTCTGGCTTCCCAGCTCACTCAGTAGGAGGCAGTCTGGAGGGATGAAGGTGGGAGGACAAGAAGGTTGATTCTTCCTGCACCCTCTTGGCCCTGTAGAGTCTGGTAGCAACTGCTTCTGTCTCCTGTGACTGCAGACCTGCCGAGAAGCCCCTTCCCCACTCACTGTTCTGACAACTCTTTTCCTGCTCCTTGTGCCTCAGGTATAAAGAGGGTAGGTGCTCTGCACTGGTGGGAAATTCTAGGTTCCTTGACAATCTGTCTTGGTTTCCCCTAATCATGCTGCGAGTCAGATCATCATTATATTCTCCACAGAAAAGTGATCTTTGGTTGAACTCTTTGGAATTGTTTCTGTTTGCTATCTGAACATTGTGGGGAGTAAGTCCTTCCGTACTTTTCTGGACTTGTCCCTTGGAGGAGTGTGGTCCCAATGGGGTCTTGTGGAACCAGAGAACACACAGAGGCCCTCTCAGTAGGTCCCTTGCACTCTGCATGAGAGCCACCTGGTATGGTTAGGAATGCAGATCCTAGGCCCTCTCTGATGTGCCACTTAGGACTTCTAGAAGTGGTGCTGGGTTCTCCATCTGGATGCGTTTTCCAGTGATCCAGTAGATGTCTTACGCACAATAACATAGTGACAAATATGATCCTTGTTTATACAGTAGATAAGAGATCTGAGAGCAGGTCTCACAACTACCTACTTCTGCTATGAATGACAGACAGTGCAAAGTCCATGCTACATCAGTAGTGTGATGTGAGAGAGAGCTGTGGTTTCCATGGAGAACTCTGTCCCAGATCTTGCCAACATGCAGTGACCTCAGGCCTGTGTCTACAGAGGACAGGATGCTGAACTCCAGTTACCAGTTATTGATAACAGTGGCACAGTGGGGCAACTGTAGCTAATAGCAATGCATATTGTATCTCAAAATAATTCAAAATGAGGACTTTGAATATAAAACTTTAAGGTGACAAATATGCTCATTACCAATGTATACACCCATCATGTTGGGATTTGGTGGGACTGTAACTCAGTGGTACAGCACTTGTCTAGCATATGGGGGACCCTGGGTTCCATCCCCAGCCCAGAAGAAAAAAAGGAAGGTAAAGGGAAAGAAAGAAAAGAAATAAAACCAAAGCTCCACTATACCAATAAATATATACAAATATGTCAATCAGTGAACAAATTAATTAGTAATAATAAGTTTTTAGGAACTACAATGTCATTTTATCCCTTCCACATCAGCAAGCTGGTCAGTTATTCTTAACCACCAGGGATTCTAGGAGCTGCTGGATCCAGCCTGAGAGCCGGTCCACAGGACAGAGGTCTCTACAGCAGGACCTCTAACGTCTTAAGCAGATGACAGTTCCCTCCTGAGCTGCCTGGGCTCTTCTCAGAAGGTGACTCACCTGGGCTCAAACCCCACCTCTGCCCTAGCAGCAGGGTGGCCTAAGCCCAGCTCCTGAATGTCCTGCAGCACATTTGGGCCACCCCAGAGTTTAGGCTACCTCAGGCATTTTTGAGAATTCAAACCTATCTTGTATATTTATAGTTCAGCTTATAAAACTGATGAGAGTAGGCTGTGAACAGATGCGACAAGCAATCCCCAAAGGTGGATGGCTGGGTTCCTAACATGTCCTTTCCTCTGTGTAACTAGAGGAGATGTCTCCTCAGTAAATGTGCAGAGGATGGGAGAGTGTGGTGGTGCAGTGACAGGTTCTAATTAACCCCACGGGGAGAGACAGCTGTGTTCTTGGCAAGGCCTAGAGAATTGTGGGGTCAAACCAAGCTCCATCCTCAGCCTGTCATATTTCCCTAGGCAAGTTGCTCCATGCTCTGTGTCAGCTGAGAGATGAGATCTCACGAGTTGAAAGAATTAAGCAACACAGTGGTAAGGTACTGGAAATGAGGGATTAATGACTCAACAAAGAGTGCCCAGTATTATGATCATCATCAACATCAGTGACATTACCAACCCCCCAGAAATGGAGGAATGGTGGAATAAGTGTGAAAGTGCCTGATTTTTCAAAATGTCTGTGCTAGTTACATGGATAGTGGCATCGACACCCTACTTCCTGTGGCCATCTTAAATTTGGACTCTGTACCTGGCTTTATTCCTTTGTTCCATTTGTTTGTACAGTTTGTTTGCTTGCTTTTCCAATGGAAATCTGTTTCCCAGTAAGAGGAGAGAGATTTAGACTGAGGTGTCATGACCACTTTGACAGCCTGCCCTCTCATGCCAAGAGGGATGCTGCAGCTGGCAAGGAGCCACACTGCCCAGCAGGCCTCCGGAGCCCTGCAGAGGTACCTTGACAGTGGGTATCTGATTGACAGTGACATGTTTTGTGGCTTCGGGCTGGATGACCAGTATGGCTTTCCCTCGTTGTCACTCTGGAAAGCACCAGGAGTATGGCAGATCATTCATTTCTCATCACGACTAAGCAGTGACTTTGCAATATGTTCCATGGAGTTCCCTGCCCCAGAACAAGATCAATACTTAATATGGGAGTACATTCTTGTTGGGATGGCTGATGGACTTGAGTGACGTTGGCTATTTCAGTCATTTGATTGTGTCATTGACAGACAGCTTATTGAGGTCTTGGTTAATCCACAGATGAACAGTCCTGTGTTTCAATTACTGAATTTGGATGTCCTTTCAAGGATAATGCTAAAACCTGTATATTTTTGGATCAGCCAAGCCATATAGTGAAAGAGGGCTTGAGTCCATTATAATTTGGAAATGTATTTTCTGGCTTATCCACACAGGCATAAAACACATCATTAATTATTTTTAAACTGGCATTTTTGTACAGATTGTGAATATATCAATACAAATTATTTTTAAGATTGCTCCTCATGCCAAGACTTCTGGCTCCTGAGAGATAAACAAGCTATCAAAGCCTTCACCTCTTAGATATCCATTCCCCTACAAAAATTATACAAGCATACACAGTCAGGGTGGAAAAATTAGAAAATATAATAGCAATTACAAAACATAGGTAGATTTATCATAAGCAGAAATGTAGCTATTATTTTAATAGATGACCTTATAAACTCATATGCAAATACACTTATGTAAATGTGTGTATTCACATATCAACCTAGACAATTTAACAAAAAAGAGCCCATATACTTTTGCAACACTTTTTGTTTTGGCCATGTATTGAGAATGTATTTCTTTGTCACTAAATGTGGATTTGTATAATCCCCTTTAACAGCATTTCAATGGTTGATGAATCATCGTTTATGTAACCATCCCCTATGGTATAGGTGGTTAGGGTTTGATAATTTATTACAGATGACAGCTGGGGAACAAATATACCTTTGTGCAAATTTGTCTAATGTTTCCACAGAATCATGCATTAACATATATACATACTTTAGAATCTTGCAATCTGGTGGAAGAGACCAAACACATAATGTGTAAAAAGAAAACAAACCCAGACAAAGGGGGCTGGGTACTCTATTAATACCACAGCCAAGTGTAGAAGGCCCACTCTGGGGAGCAGATCTTAGTAGGAACAGGTGTGGGAGATCAGTAATGAAGGAGACATCACTGGCAAGGGTGCTGGAAAAGAATCATCCCCGGTAGATGCTTTGGGCTACTGGACATAGGATACTTCCATTGAAACTGGCCTCAACAATTCTATGGTATGGGAGAAATTGAGAGGTAGAGTGGACTCTAACACAACAAGATCAATGGTTCAGTGATGTCATTGAGGGCTCAGGTGTTTTCAAACCCACTGTCAACTTCATCCCAAATCGGATATCCTTCATTATGATTGCCCGTGGCAATTAGGAGCCCCAGCTATCTGTCCACATCTAGCAACCTAGGGTGAGAATAGAATCTTTCCTGCTACCTGATTGGCAAGCATAGGCCACGTGCTCATTTCTGAACTAATACTCATCACCAACAGGAATACTACATGATGACTGGCCATTCAGCATTTACTCCTGGGGAAAATGGGATCACCTTCCACTTGGGGCACTGTATTTGGGTGAACTGAAATCCCTCTAATACTGAGAAGTGGGTATTGGGTGACCAACAAGCAACACTAAGAGCCCCAAAGTTTTTCCAGGAAATAGCAGATTGAATGAGGTAGAAAAGCCAGTCTAGCCAGGGATAGAATTCCAGGGAGACCAGTGGTCGGTGATAAGCAAAAGTAGAAGCAAGTTTACAGTGTCATCCTGCAAGTCCCAAAGTGTAAGAACATTCAATTGGATGTGTTTATCTATTTATCTCTTTCTTCCAGTCTCTTGTCTTTATCAAGTGCCAGCCCCGTTCTGCCTTCTGTAGACACAGTACTTCTTAAAGGTTCATATTTTCAGGAACCTTTAGCAAGGAGTCTAGCACCCGACTGATCAATGTAACATACACTAAAAAATATGAAAACAAGAAGCTAAGATAAAGGTGATAGAGAGAAATGGGCAGAGGGAAGTTAGGTTAGCACTGGAGTGGGAACCTCAGGGGCATTAGGGCGTGGGCAGCAGGATATCTGGTGAACAGTGTTCTGGGCAGAGGGAACACCAAGTGCACAGGCCTGAAGCAGCATCCATAGCTCCCTTGGGAGTGACCAGGAGCATGTAGACACCAAGGAGAAAGCTGGACTGGGCCATTTAGACTCTGACCGGCTTCACAAAGATTCTGTACTTACTCTGATCAGAAGCTAAGTTCCTGAGCACAGAGGACATCACTGAAGCAGAAGGTGGCAGAACACTTACCCCTGGTTCTGCCTCAGTCTAACTAACTCTCCCATCCTGTCTTCCAGGCCATGTACATGTTCTACGCCCTGGCCATTGTGTGTGATGACTTCTTCGTCCCCTCCTTGGAAAAGATCTGTGAGGTAAGCTCCTCACATTCTGTGCCCTCATAAGTTCAGTTGCCTCTCTGAGGTCTTGGGGTGTCTTAGCCATGAGGCATCTGCATGCCAAGAGAGACAGATGATCTTAGCACCAAAGCTGCTTTTGTCTGTTTAGAGTTTCATGATGCCAGTGGATGGTTGCACACAGACCAACCTTCCCTACTATATCCAATGATAGGTGATGCTGCTCCATGTGCCCCTTGGTATCCATGGGCACTTTGTTTCAGAACCCTTTTTGGGATACCACAGTTTGTGGATGCCCAACTCCTGTATATCCATCCAAGATGGTGTAGTATCTGAAAACAAACTACACATATCTTCCCGAACACTTCAAATCACCTCCAGGTTACTTATACCAATACAGTGGAAATGCTATGTAGATTGTTCTATTTTTCTTTTGTGGTGCTGGGAATTAGAAACTAGGACCTTGTACATACTAAATTAAACCCTCTGCCACAAAGCTACATCCCTGGCCCTGTACTGTGTTGCTTAAGAAGTAACAAAAAAAATCTGTACATGTTTAGTACATATGCAATTATTTTTCATCCACCTTTAGTCCAATATGCAAGTTCAGAGTACTTAGAGTTGGAGGCCTACTGTACTTGTGCTCCACTTTCATACTTTCTTTTTCTTCTTGTTCTGCCCTTCCTTTCTTGTGCCTTCCACCTTCTTCCTCTGTCTTCTTCTCCCACAACCCTTCTTGGGCAATCCATAGGGTCCTATGGCAAGATCCTCACTCACCCACATCTCCCAGCCAGCTTCCTTTCTCCGTATCACAGAAATGTCCCATGGGATGGCCCAGAAGACACTGGGAATTGGGGACTAGGGAACTGGGCACAGGGGTGAGGAGAATGTCTGCTACTCTGTTCACAGTGAATGCAGGGTTGAACAGTGCCTCAGTCATAGAAAATTATTCAGCCTATGCAGAGCTCTCCCATTCTCCTGCCTCGTTCATCTCTGTTGGTTCTGAAATGTGCTTTCTTTTATCTACAGGCTTTATATTTGGTTTATGTATTTATAATTCAGAATTTCAGTTTTCAGAAGAAAGTTCTCCCAGGCATATCTTCCACCTGAGTGGCAGTGTTTTATGCCAGTGGTCTTCAAAGCTCAAGCCTTCTCTTCTCCCCTCCTTTCCCAGTTCTGTAGGTCTGGAGTGACAGGCTAAGGTTTGTGTTTCCACTACGTCCCTAGGTGATACTGAGGCTGCCGGTCTGGAAGCCACACTTGGAGAAATACTAACTTATATAGCTCCTCCTGCGCCCTGGAAGCTGTTGGTTTTCTGGCTGATAAATAAATAATGATGGCATGATAACCCCAAAGAGGTCACAGGATTGGGACCCCTTGTGTGGTGATGGTGGGACAAAGAATATGAGGTAGTGCCTGAGATATACTATACACAGGTATGGAAGCCCCTATCACAGTGATCAGCCTAGGATCAGGGTCACCGTGTGTCACAGGGGAGGAAGCATGCAGAATCTGTAATTGGGGTCCATCGTGACCTCTGAAATGTAGGTTTCCCTCAGTGTCCGTGAAGTGTTAGAGCTAGGATCCTTGTTGATGCCAAAACTTTCACACGCTCAAATCCCTTATATAAAATGACCATAGTAATTGCCTGAGTCCAACTGCTGAGCAATGCAGATTCCTTTTCCAAATCACCTTTCAGGGTGGAGAATAGAATCTCATTAGTCTGAAGCAATTACCATGCACAGGACCATGGTAATTGGCCATAACTTTCACATACCCTCCTCTGTACACTGAATCTCTAGGTGACCATAATACTGAATACAGTGTGGACACTATGTCCTGCTATAGTGTTATTATTCAAAATGACCAGAAAGAATCTGGACATGTTCAGTGTAGGCTTAAACTTTTTCTGAATACTTTTCATCTTAAGTTTGTTGAATTCCCCCTTTTGTTTATATGAAACAGCAGTCCCTAGGTTGGCACTTCCAGATTGCATTGCAGAACATGTGAAGGTGTCCAGGGCAATGGTGTGGGGTGGACAGGTGGATTTAGCTGCCCTGAGCAGAAGAGGGAGAGGGGTATTTTGGGAATAGCAGAGTGAGTACCAGTCAGGAAGAAGGGCTTAGCACTCCTGAGGATGAGAAGTGGCAGCTTTGGGCTGGGCAGAGTTTCATGAAGGAAAGATGAAGTTGGATAGATAGGGAAGGAAGGTTCAGGGAGACTTTCCAAGCAGTGAGAGATGACAATGGTCAAAGGATGTGGTCCATCCCATTTACAGAAAACACAGAGCTGTATTCTGCCGAAGCTGTGTGCTACACAAGGGCTGGGAAGGAAATGACAGAGCACACAATAGTCCTTGTCCACTAAGGTCTCAGCCCACAGAGCAGCCAGGAAGGATGCAGTCAGCCTGCATGTTCACACCCTCTGCACCCATGCAATCGCAGAAGGAAAGTGTTCTTAAAAAAAAATTGCACTTAGGCCAGAGGGTTAGCTCAGTGGTTCCGGCGCCTGCCTCGCAAGCGCAAGGTTCTGAGTTCGATCCCTGGTAACCACATAAAATGCTGGGCTTGGAGACTCACGCCCACCAGCAATCAATACCACATACCACAGTGCCAGGTGTGGGGTCTCACGCCTGTCATCCCAGCACTCGGGAGTCAGAGAAAGGAGGATTGCTGAGTTTGAGGCTTACCTAGGCTACATAGTGAGCTCAGAGCCAGCCTGAACTACAAAGTGAGACCCTGTCTCAAAAAAAAAAAATTGCACTAAACATCCCCTACAACACAAAGTTCGCCTTCATTCTCTGCATGGTTACAGATGCTGATTGTCAAGTATGTGCATTGGTACTAACTGTGCAGATGACTAAATCACAAGAATGTTGATACACAAAAGAATTATTTCCATATGGTACATATTACAAATTTTTAAAATTATTGTATGAGTCAACATTTAAAGTGTTAATCTGACCTGTACAATCTAGTGTGAGTTTATTGTCATGCTAATTGCAAAGACTTGTTAGGAATTATATCCAATTTTCATCATCCTCAAGGTAGACTTTTTGCTCTATATAAAGAGTACATATTTTTGCAACTTACAATTTAACACTGACCCAACAAATTTTGGAATACCTTGCATGTAAAGTGGTTAAGTAAAATGAAAAATAGTCTTTAAAAAAATTGCACTGTGCTGAGTATGTATAGACTTTCTCTAGTCATAATTCCCTGAACAATACGTGAATAATTATTCACATAGTGTTTACATTGGGTTTGGAATGGTAGGAAATCTAAAAGTGATGTATGGTACACAAGAAGAGGTGCAGAAGCTCTATCCAGATGCTACACAGATTAAAGTATCCAAAGGATTCCTGGAACCAGACTTCTCCGTACTGAAGACTGATTGCACATGGTGGGAGATAAAATGGAGAAAACTGCAAAGTGTAGAAAAAGATGGAGTCTGCCTCTGGGGGTCCATCATGGGCTAGAAGAGTGGTGCTTAGAGTGAAGGTTGTGCTGGCAAAGCATTTCAAGAAAGGGCATTTGGTCAGAGAATCTGAGCCCCCCAAATCAAGAAGAGGAGGGCAGGGGCAAGCACTCTTCTTAGGGGAATCCCTGAGTGTCAGGCAGGAGCATCAGGAAGTAGGGGGGAGCTGGGAAGACTTTCTGTGACTATGTCATGGTAGAAGTCCCAAGACAAGAAGACCCCAACTGAGTGATTCTGAGTGCAGCAGGCTGTTGCTGGGGCTGGTGAGGATTAGAGACATGGGACAGGGAATGGAAGGAGATCTACAGCAAGAGGAAATGGGTTGAATAGAGGCAGGAGGAACAGGGTGTTCTTGCAGCTCTCCTGACCCAGTGAGACTGGGTGCCTAGCTTGGCTTCCTTCACAGCCACGCCTTTCAGAGTGGAGCCCATCCTGGGGTCTCCTAAGTGACTCGGGAATTTCAGCTGTCCAGGCCACAGCCAAGCACCCAGGATATCACATCAAATCCCTTTTTTGGGCTCTTGCCACCACCGTGGCTGAGCTCTGCCTGTGAGCACCCAAGTAGTTGCAAGAGGGTCCGTGGCCTCCACACCACCAGTGTCTTCTCTGGGGCTCCAGGAGGGAATTGGCTACTTCCCAGGTCATAATGGAGGACAGGGAAGCTGCCCAGCCCCCAGGGTATGTTCACCTTGTCTTCTTGCAAATACCCTATTGGTGTAAAAATCTGAGTGATCTGGAGGCCCTTAGGTGGTCCCTCCTACCCTTTCCTACTCCATCCCGGGTCCCCAGTCCATTCTGCCACCCAGTGTGTGAAGATCCAGAAAAAGACTAGGGGACTTAGAGGGTGACCTCAGAGACACCTCAAGGCTTCCACTGGTCACTAGGAGGCCTCACTCAGCCCAAGCTTATTGAATTATTGCAAATAATTCAGGACTTTTTGCATATAGATCTGGAGTGTTGGCATCTCCTTTGAGATCAGAGTAAAGGTAGCAGGAAGGCAGGGAGGAAGCAGGGTCCACCAGGGCCTTGAGCTCACTGTTTACCTACCACAGCTCTTTGCCTCCTTGTTATCTCAGAGCCCTGGAGTGGTTGAAGTTGGAGACCTTTAAGTCTTTTGGGACCTCTGACACATGAGGAGCTGAGGTTCCCCAGGAAAGTGCTGAGCTCTGTAGAGTGAAACACAGGCCTGGGTCTCACAGAAGCCACTCACGCCCCTTCGCACGGTGGGGTCTTGGGCGGCTCTGTGCCCAGGTGAATCCTTCTCACCTGTGTCTTTCTTTCCCCCTCTGCAGCGCCTACACCTCAGTGAAGATGTGGCAGGGGCCACATTCATGGCAGCAGGCAGCTCAGCCCCAGAGCTGTTCACATCGGTCATAGGTAGGTGACAAGCTGGGGATGGCCCAGCTGCTCTGTCTGAGCAAAAAGGGCTCTGAGGGCAGATGGTCCCTTGACCAGGACTGTCTGCTGTGGGGGGAACTGAGAATCAAGGGTCCGTCTAGGGTGGGATGGTTTAACACTGCATGAAGGACCCCTGTAGGACCTGGGAAAAGTAGCACACATGAAGTGTTCCCTGGCCCCCAGGAGAGGCAGCAGCCACCACAACGGCTGACATTGGGTCTGTGTTCCAGGGGTCTTCATCACCAAGGGCGACGTGGGTGTGGGCACCATCGTGGGCTCGGCTGTGTTCAATATCCTGTGCATCATTGGTGTCTGCGGGCTCTTTGCAGGGCAGGTAAGACCAACAGCTTCTTCTGGTCAGAGATGGGGGATCATCAGTGGGACCCAGCAATTGACATCTCACCTCTAGGAAAGATCAGCTGGCTCAGCTGGAATTACAAACCTTCCAGCCACCATATCTGCTGGTAGAATGGAGGATTCCCAGGTCCACTAATGAACCTGAAAGTTATGGCTTACGAATCTGAAGGTGTCAAGCTCATTTCATGTATTACTGATCCACACCAGAGGGACCTAGAACAATTTCAGTATTGTTTTGCCTCAGTGGAAATAAAATAAATGAGGGGGAAAGACAGGAAAGAAGACAGATTTTTTTTTTTTTTTTTTTTTTTTTTTTGCTAAAAACCATTTCCAGCCATTGGTTCCAATGGTTTGCTAAAAACCATTTCAGTATAGGGTGCAAACTTGTGTCCCATATGGACGAGGGTTTATGTTTGCTTTAGCTTGCCGAGGGGTACAGGCCAGGCACATGAAAACTATTCCACTGCTGGGGACATTCTGGAGTCTGGGTTCTTAATGAGAGTGGGTGTCTGTTTTGGAAAGCTGTGGGGATTTCCCCAAATCACCAAGGGGTGAGGCTTAGCCAGGAGCACACAACAGCCATGAAGGGTACAGGTTCGCAGCTACAGATAGCTCTGGAGAGCCAGTTTCTTCAGAGGGATTTATTCACAACAACACCATCTTGGACCTCTGTCCAAACATCCAAGACTGTGTCCTCTAGGAAAGATAACTCCTAGAAGTTAGTGGAAGTGACTGCAGCTGTGATAGTAAGGAGCCTGGCGAGTCTAACACCTTGGCAACAGCCTCCCTATGGTGGGCATAGCATCCTGCTGGCTATGGCCAGTTGGGCCAAAGGGCTGACATGCTCCTGGCAGCTTTGGAACCCCCAGTTGCCAGCACCCATCTCTCTGAGAAGGGCCCGGCATCTCCCTACACAGTGCATGCTAGAGCACTGCTCTGGCCTGCAGCCACCAGGTCCATGGCCACGGATTGGTCTGGGCCCCCTAGGTATCAGCTGCTTCCAGGCAGCAGGCAGAGGGTTGCACTGATCCTACCAGGAGTCCACTCCCAGGCCCCAGGCAGACTGGGTCTTTCTGGTGAGAGGCTCCAGGACAGATGTTTCTGTTCACAATGATCAAGCTCTGGCCAACTCTGTAGGCTGAACCTTTTCTATCTCCCAGTGCTTTCTGTCCAGTGACTACATTTTGTGGACTCACATTCTCCTGTATACCAGGATAATTACATTTTAAAATGTATAATAGGAAAAGGCACATGGCCATTAACCTCCAGCCCCAGAATGCTCCTCTTCACTGTGCACCCATTTACCCACTCTGCACCCATTTACCCACTCTGCACCTTGGCCCTGGATCTGTTCACATCAGTCATAGGTAGGTGACAAGCTGGTGACTGCTCAGCCTCTTCCTGTCTGAGTGCAAAGGGCTCCAAGGACAGATGGTCCCCTGACCAGGACTGTGTGCCATGAGAGGAATTGCATGTCAGGGGTCCCTACAGGACATCAACCTCTCCCCGAGCCCCTGTTCTACTGAAGGAGCAGTGCAGCTGTGCATGAAGGACCATTTCTGCAGCAGCCTGGAGTCCTCTCCCCTGAGTGTCTTTACAAAGTGTGATCAAAATTGCAGTGAATGCTGCTCCCATGTGCTGCCCAACAAAAAGGCAGTCTCCTAAAAAACATGACGCCGTGTCCTTACTCACCTTATTCACTGGGTCTGACACTGTGATTCTTGCCTTCTCTCCAAGGTAAAAATGACCATAAACGTTAAGCATTTTAAATGAATTCAGGACATAAAGACAACTGTGACGGTGTAACTAAAGATACTCATGAAAGAAGACTTCCAGAACTGCTTCCAAAAGTGAAAAGGATAAGCTGGGCATGGTGGCACATGCCTGTAATTTGAGCACGCAGGAGGGTGAGGCAGGAAGATTGCCACAAGTTTAATGCCACTTGGGACTAAAGAGTGAGTTCCAGGGTTCAGGGCCAACCGGAACTACACAGTGAGACCTTGTAGTCAGAAAAAGAACCATCAGATAACTGTGTTCACAGTGAAGGGGAGGATTTTGAAGGGAATTTGTAGTGGTGTGTCTGTTGCTGTGTTTTTTTTTTTTTTAATGTAAATATTCACTGTATTCTCTGCTAACATCTCCTATGTGGTTAGTGTTAGAAACCTGCAGCGCTGTTTGCAGGCCCCTGGCTCCCCTCGGCCCTCCCCCTCCTCACCACTTTCCTGAGATGAATGTTACACCCCAGGCTGTTGCTCTTTGCACTCTCTTAATTAACATTGTCCCCATTAGCCACACAATTATTGTTAGGCTGGCCGTTATTAATGTTGTCATCAGATCATTAGTCATTTGTACCTGAAGCTTGATTCCAAAGCAAGCCCAGAGGGGCCGAGATAATGCAAAGAAAGGAAACCACTGGTGGGGCCTGGGCGGTGTCAGCCTCACAGGAGGAGTTCCTAAGGAAATGGCTGAGCGCCTGCAGTGGGGATTCAGCAGTGGGCCTCACTCCTGACCCAACACCTGGACTGAGGGCTGCAGCGCTGCACTTGGACTTCAGCAGAGGCTGCTTTCTGTCACTTGAACCCTGGGGCGCTGGCAGCTTGTCTCAAGACCGGAACGAAGGCCTGCAGAAAGAAGCGGGCTCGAGAGTGCCTTGACAAGCAGCCATGGGATTCCGGCGCCTAACCTGTCCTCGGACTTTCCCTGCCCTCTGAACACTTGGAGATTTCTGAGGCCTTCTAGCTGCATTGAGGGGGGGTGGGGTTCTGTAGAATTCCTAAGGACTCGGCAGAGGAAGCAAAATGATGTGATGGAAGGAACATGGGTTGGAGAATCCAACTGGCCAGAGATTGAATCCTGACTCTGCCCTTTGCTTGCTGAGGACTTGGACGGCTCCTTCAGCTCTCAGAGGTTTCTCCTATGGGGTCAGGTGGTATCAGCACCCCAACTCCCTAGCATTGCTGTAAGATTGAGACCTAGTGTGCTGGGGGCACCTGCTGGTGTTCCATCGTAGGTCAGTACAAACCAGACCACTCATCAATTCTCAGGACACTAGTCCCAGTTCCACCTTACTTCCCTGTGGAACTTTGACCGCCCTTGGTGAGAGTATCTGACATTCAGAAGTGTCCCAGTTTCCGCAGGACACAGGGTGGGCGGACAGAGAAGGTGAGGGAGAAATGCTTCTAAATGGAAATCGAAATGAGGTGTTTAGAGGACTACCCCATTGAACTGATCCCAGCTTCTGGGCTGTCTGCTCAGTGCACAGCAAAGAAGAGTCATAAGACATCAAAGCTGGGTCCAGGGATTTAGTTCAGTGGCACTGCACACGTACCTGGCAAGCACAAGGTACTGAGTCGTTCTCCAGTACCATAAACAGAAAAGAACAACAAAAAAAAGAAATGAAAGCTGGCCTTGTACCTTGAAAAGCCCTTCCTGATGGGGCTAGAGCCATGGAATTGTTACAGCAAAGGATAGAAATTGGAGATTGAAGTGATTAATAAAGTTGTGGGTCTCGCTTAGCACTATTATTTATGTTGATCTGCACTTTGATCTGGCTAGGAGAATTCCGTCTGGGCACCTGTGGGCCTCTCAGTACTGCATTTTGACATAAAGGGCAGGACAGGACAGACTGTTGCCCACCTGAAATTAAAGTACTTAGGCTATAAGGTTCGAGCTCCTGCCTCAATTAGAGTTTTGTGAATTCAATGTAATTAAATGTCTCTGGTATTTGCAGTTTGCAAACATACCCAAGTACTTCAGTATTCGCCTAGGGTGCTTTGGGGAGTTTTATGGGACAAGAAGGAAATTGCTTCTTAGAAGGTGGCTTAGAGTGGTTCTTGGCAAGACATTTACATGGCTGTGGTCCTACCAGTTTTCTTTATTTAAGAACAAATAATAAAAGCAACAGAGAGAAAAATGCCAAGCTCTCCATGAAACCTACTCGTGTATTTTGCATATTGCGCTGAAAGGACTTCATGCCAATTTTGTAAAACAATGTGCTTATAAATTTAAATCCACCCTTCTGAGCACATTAAGCTTTAAATACATAACCACAAACAGAGAGTAAACAGTTTAACTGCATCCCAGCTTAGGTCTTTCCTATTCCAGTTATTACAGGCGGGCAGATGGCTCCAGTTTATTACTGAGCGATCACACAGCAACCCTGGTCACTTCCTAATGTGCCTGATGTTCTGTGGCAAAGGCCAGCCCATTTCATCTGAGTTTGCCAGGTTCACCCTGCCTGTGCCACAGCAGTGCCCGGAGGTCGCACATCTGAGCTGGAATTTGCTGTCTTTTGGGTCTTGCCATAAACAGACTCTCAGCAAAGGCTCATGTGTAAGTTGTTAACTGAAAGGAATCCCAGAAAATGCCCTGGGCAAGAGGAAGTGAGGTAGGGAAGAGAAGGCAGCCAAGAAGAATGTAACAACAAATAAATTATTGGGACTTAATTCATCTGTGGCACCTGGGCAACTGTGTGGCACATGAGTGTGCACATGATCTCATTCATATACAGAGTGGGATCCCAGGGTATTTATCCACCGACTTCCATCATCCATTCATTAAGGGCTACTCTTAAGGAATGTGATTTACCCAACATTCCAGCTCGCTGGGCACAGGCAGGATGGACTTTATGGCCCAGAGAAAATCTCTGGGAGAGTGAGCCAGGGACAGGGGGAATTAGGAGTGGTTTCATAAAGTATCCACTACATACTTAAAACGAGTCTATAAAAGCAGCCATTTGGGGCCGGAGATTTAGCTCAGTGGTTCTGGCGCCTGCCTCGTAAGCGCAAGGTCCTGAGTTCGATCCCCGTAACCACATAGAATGCTGGGCGTGGTGACTCACACCCACCAGCAATCAGTACCACATACCACAGTGCTGGGCGTGTTGGCTCACGCCTGTAATCCCAGCACTCAGGAGGCAGAGACAGGAGGATTGCTGAGTTCGCAGTGGCTTGCCTGGGCTACATAGTGAGCTCAGGGCCAGCCTGAACTACAGAGCGAGACCCTGTCTCAAAAAAAAAAAAAAAAAGCAGCCATTTGTTGGGTCTCATGTTTAACCCCAGTGGAGGAACCATAAACATTAATATCAGGCAGACAATTAAGAAATCAGGGCCAGAACATCTTGGGTTTAGAGAATTACCTTTAGTGTTTAAAGTAACAGCTACTTGGGCCGGAGATTTAGCTTAGTGGTTCCGGGGCCTGCCTCGCAAGCGCAAGGTCCTGAATTCGATCCGCAGTAACCACATACAAAGCTGGGCGTGGTGATTCACGCCCACCAGCAATCAGTACCACATACCACAGTGTCGTGCCAGGCATGGTGGCTCACGCCTGTCATCCCAGCACTCGGGAGACAGAGGCAGGAGGATTATTGAGTTCGAGGCTTGCCTGGGCTTCATAGAGAGCTCAGGGCCAGCCTGAACTACAAAGCGAGACCCTGTCTCGAAAAAAAAAAATAAATAACAGCTACTTTATTTGGTAGCATGTGCCAATAATCCCACTACTTGAAAGGCTAAAGCAGGAGGATCAACCTGAGTTTGAGGCCCATGTGAGCTATGTAGTGAGTTCAAGGCCAGCCTGAACTGCATGGTGAAACCCTGTCTCAAAAAAATAAACAAAAAATCCAGCTACCATTTATTAAGTTTCTTCCATTGGAGACACTACAGTTGATACTCTATAGATATTTGTAGAAACTACACCTTCTCAGTTGTAAGGTAGTATTTTCCTTATTGACAAGCAATGAGATGGATTCTGGGGGCCAGAGATGGATAAGGGTCCATGGAGATGGAAGGCTAGAGTTGATATGAATGCTGACTAGGAAATTCATCCTCCTTCTAAATGGGGAACTTAGGATTTAACAAGTTTCAAGATTAAGTATTGCATTCTTATGATTAGCCTGAGACTTTGTTGTTCTTTAAACATTTGAAGTGTAGGATCTGGGACAAATGCAAAGAACGGATGTGCCAGCAAGTTGGTAGTGACCCAAGATCTACAATGCAAACCCTCAGCCCAACCATGGTGCATCTGAGGCCTTCTCTTCTCTTCTCATCAGATGGCATCTCCCATGGTGAGCTTGGGGTGCCACCATATAGACAGAAGAGTTGAAAACAGCAGGGACCACAGACTACTTGAGTTTGCTGTGAACACCTCGATTCCCAGTCTACTGCTTCCCAAAGCAAACTGAACACAGCTCCTATGATATCCCAATCCTGGGAGTCACTCAGATTCCCAGGAGGCTGGAGACTAAGGAAGGCCAGGCTAAAAACTACACTACACCAGGGTCCAAACCTAAAAGTCTGAATTGCAGGCCAACCCTCCTCTGTACAGGCAAGATGGGTGTGCAGGAGAATGAGTGCCCAGCAGGAGACTCAGGGCCAGGAGCAGGAGAGGACTCCTACAGACTACAGGATGCTCTGACCATGGCCAAGGGTGGGAAGGCAGGTGTGTGTTACAGGGTCAGGCCTGTCTGGTCCTATACCTTGAACAGGCCTCCCTCAATACCCAGCCCTGCAGCTGGCCATCTAAACAATCTCCTTGCTATCCCTTCACTCTTCCTACCCCTCCCCCAAGGTCATGTCCCAGCAGGGACCAAACCTGATCTTCCCCGACACATGCTGCTATCCTCCGGGCTGAAGTTCCATCGAGGTCACCTCTGGCTCTGCCCTGCTCCATTTAGACTGCCTCTGCATCTTCATCTTCATCCAAGATCTCTGGTAGCTTCGACTCTGGTGGCTCACAAGATTTAGAGCTCCTGGTTTGCTCTATTTCTTTGAACTATCTCTGGAAATTAGATCCAATCTCAAATTCACATCTAGATTAGTTCAGTTTCAGGTAACAAAACACCACAGCTCTAACTGGCTTCTCATTTGTAGCAAATTTATTGGTGTCATCGAAAAATACAGAAGAACATGGACAACAGCTGTGATATGATCAGGGCTTTGGCCCTGTCATTCTTGTCTCATCTCTCATAGCCTCTGTCCTCCTCCTCCTCAGGCTAGTTTTCTTTTCCCGCAGAACATGGCTGTGGCTGTTATAAGCCTCATCAGTACATACCGCACTGGCCAGCACAGAGGACCTGCCAGCTTCCTCTTAGCATCAGCAAACAAAACTGAGTGTGGACCAGCTGAGGCCATCTGGGCCAGGCTTTGGGTGAAGGAACTAGTTACCCAAGAGCTTAGGTTAATCAAGAATAACCCATCCATTTCTTTCTTCTCTCTGTGGTGAGATGGGTGAGACTGCGGTGGGTTCCACCAAAACCCAGGGCTGTGGTCCTGGGGTTTACAGGAAGTAGAGATAATGAAAGGGTGAAGCCAGTGTGCCATCTGGCCACCTGATGGCTGCTTTCCCTCGGGCCAGTGTCACACAGAAGGGAAGAAACCACACAGATCTGCTGTGAGCTTGTGTGGACATAGCTCTCCTTTCTTTTTTACTTCCTTTTCTTCTCTCCCTCCCCCTTATTTAGAGAATGAACTAGGAATGAACTTCTGGGTCGTGTGGTACACGTTTGTAAGAACCACCAAACTTCTTTTCAAAGTGGCAGAGCCCTTTTCCTTCCGACCAGTCTGTGAGATTCCAGTAGCAGACACCCTCACCGGTGCTCAGTTTTACTTTGCTTTGTTCCGCTTTAATTTTAGCAATTCTGATGAGCCACGAATTCCACCTTTTCATGCTTTTACTTTGCGTTTCCTCGCTGTATCCTGATGATGCACGTCCTTTCACCCACCTGTTTGCCATTTTGTTAGGTAAAAAGTCTGTTCCAGTGTTTAATTGTGTGTTTGTGGGGCTTCTGTCCTCTTCTTCTCCATTGTCCAGTCTCTAAATCATCACACCAACCACTCCTCTGAGTCCTTCTGTCCAATTTGCTTTTATTTCCAAATCAATAGAGAGCAGGGCCATTAGAAAGGATTGAGAGTGGCTGCAGCCATGTTTTATTAGGCTGTTGCTTACTTTTGGGTTCGGAGAGAGGTGCTCAGCCACAGAGCTCTTCAGTGGTGTGGAAGAAAATGAAGAGGTCACTCACCTTGTGTCTGGCAAGCTCGAGAGCGACAGTCCCTGAGACCTGAGAGGCATCTTCCTAGAAACAGGAGGCTCCGGCAGCTGGGGTGGGCATCGCCTCTGTGCTCTCAAGCCTTGAGTTGTGCCTGGAAAGAGTTTCCAGTCACTGTCTGTGTCTTTAGCACCCCCTGTGGGAGACCCCACCCCCACAACAACAGAAGCCGAGGGTCCCTATGGGGGACAGCACAGACCTCTGAGTTCTGTCTCTACCCTGGCTCTGGGAGCAGTCCTACAGACGCATGTCTCATGCATCCCTCCCCCTCCATGTCACAGTTGTTCCCACGGTCCCTTCACTACTGGGCACCTCCTCACCACCAGAAACCCAGACTTGGGATGTCCCTGGTGAGCTCTATGGAAGCCTCAGAGTGGACTCAGGCACCCCAGAAGTGGGCATGAAGACTTCAACACGCAGGCACAGGCACAGTCTATATACCGACATGCAGAGGTGAGGAAGTCAAGTCATGGCCTTATAACTCCAGCCCAGGGCCCAGGGTCAGTGGAAAGGTTCCTGTGATAAAGGGACTAGAAAAACGATCAGGTCATGACTATGTATGTGCGGCAGGATGGGACACCCTTGTCTTACCTCCTCGCCACCCACCATGTTGCCATCTTCATCCACGTGGGGCTCTCCATAAGCAACACTCCTCCCACTTCTATGGGTCCAAGCAGTTCAGGTGTCCACAGCACAACCTGGAGCCAGCACCTGAGCCGGACATCCCCACGCTGTCTCTGCACAGTGTTGGTGAAAGGTGGTTTCTCCCTTTGTCAGCTATGAATGTAAAGCCACTGTAATATTCCACTCACTGTGTTGGGGGGGGGATGTTTATTATAGATCGTCTTTGTGCAGTAAGTTCAGTCCTTAATTAAACATCTGTGAGCACCTACTATGCATCAAGCACTACTCTAGGCATTAGATCTCCAGTGAAAAAATTACATCCTAGAATTTGGATCTGTGATGTTAAATGTCCAATAAGGATAATTGATGACTGTGTACACAGGTGGGTAGCTGGGAGGGTGGATGGACAGATACTGAGATAACAACATGGAGGTACAGTGAGATAAGGAAAAGGTATATTGTGTCAGTGGGACATTAATGCTGTAAAAATTTTAAAAGCATACTGAGTGCACCCTTAATATGAGAGAAAAGATAATATGGGTAATATCAGTCATTGCTGTTCATTTGACCTGTGATAAGAGACTAACCAATATGCTGCCCTTGGACAGGGCGGAGGAGACTGGATATCTACTTAGAGAGAACTCACAGTGCCTCAGGAGCTAGTAGTTGGCATGGATGCAAGGAGAGACATCACAATCTGCCATCAGGTCCTTCAAGGATATGCCTTGGGTAGTGGGATGGGAATGGCTGGTGAGGATGGTAAAGGAGAGGAAGCAGCTCATAGGCCAATCACTGGCCTCCACTGCCACCAGAAGATGGACCCAAAGTCCAACCAAGGGGCCACTTACCTCGTATGTGGCAGGGAGGGTACGTTCCTTCTGTGTCCTGCACATGCACGAGCTGCCACTTCCCAGGAGATGAGAATGAAAACCAGTCTCATGCGGCTCATTTGTTTGCGACTTTTTTCAGGCTGAAACTGTGGCAGCAGTCAGGGCATGGAAAATACAATAGCACATTTGATGTGGTCACCAGCAGCTGGGAGAGCAGGGCAAGGTGCAGCTGCGAGACGGCGTCAGACCCATGGTTCCATCATTTCCAGGTCTTGGTCATTATACACCAAGCCTTATTTTTCTGCTCTATTGCTCTGTCTTGGATTAGTACAATGTGCAGCTTCTAGAAGCAAATTTCCCCTGGTCTATAGTGTCTTTTTTCCTTTATAAAAAACAATATACAGCTTTCTTTCTTTTGTCCCAACTATTATTTATTTTTATTTTAAATTAAAAATAGTTCTTCTGTTAATAGCTGATCTTTATTGTGATCTCAGTTAATATAAAGTTATTTGTATTAACTTGTTTAATGCTTATATCAGCTCAATGGTGTAGTTACAGTCTTTCTCATTAACAAATGAGAAAAATAGGTAATCAGTCAGAGAAGCCAGAGAACAAATAGACAAATCAGAGAAGAAGAGAAAAAAACTCACCCAGGTCACACGGGCAGGAGTAGCAGAGCTGGGATTCGGAGCCAGGCGGGTTGGTCTCGAATGTGGTTTCTTCTCTGTGGCCCCGTATGAGCCAGGGGAGCAGAGGGCACAAGGCCCCGTGGGGGAAGTTGTAGCACACATCTCATGCAGCTGAGAAGGGGTTCTCTAGGTTGTCAGGCAGCTCTCCATGGCCTAGAAGGTGACGTGCATGGGGTGTTCTTGCCTTCCAGTCTTGGAACCTCTTGTAGAAAAGGCTGAGCCTGGCTACCACGTGGCCTCACTGAGTAGAAACCATGACTCAGTCTCCTTTCAGAAACTGAGACTCCATCCCAAGCCATGTGCCCAGAAATGAACTACAGAGGGGATTGGAGTGTAGTACAGTAGGGAATAAAGGGATTTCGAGGCTCTTTCTGGTACCAACACCTGATACTGCGGCACCATGATGCTATGATCTTTTACATGTGGAGTAGGGGTACATACACCTTCCTGCTGTCCTCAATAAATAGGGGCTGCCCAGAAGTGATATCATCAGCCCCTGCTCCCTGTGGCCTCGGCACTTTCTCTTCAGAGGAAAGAGGAGGACAAGGAGGAGAGAACAGAGGGCAGCAGCCAGGCTGTGGTTAGGTGACCAGCAGTCAAGGCTAAGGCTAGTCCCAAGGGTGAGTTTGGTTTCCTTCTTAGAGGCACATTTATGGCTTGGCCCATGCTGCCTGGAGAGAGCAATGGGGGCTGCTAAAGGGTTCCCTCAGCCTCAGAGCCGTGGGAAAAGTCATGACCCATGTCAGTGTGGGAGAGATATGACTTTGTGCCAGCTGGGCCAGTGCCCTGTTCTATGCAGCCTCACTCTGCCCTAGACTCTGGCTCTAGACCCTGCCAGCCCACTCAAGACAAGCCCCCCACTGTGCCCCCCAGACTAAGATAAACTTTTTTCTGGGTTCTCACCTTCATGGCAAGGCACCAGGGGGGTCTTGCAGCTCATGTCCAGTGCCACCAAAGAAGAGTCAGCTCTCTAGGGGCTGATGCCAAAGATAAGGCAAAGTACAGGTTCTTAACATCTGTGATATGAAATAAAAGAACCTTGCCCATCTGTCATCTCTCATAATAAAAATGGATTTTAATGAAATGTGACTGTACAAGTTTTAATCAAAGCAAATATTTAAGACAAACAGCTCCAAGTCTAGCCATGGGCAGAGTGACTGTAAATATTCATCATCTCATCTTAAGCTCTGGGCCATGTGTCTCACATTGTTCTGTTGGTTGTGACTGTCCATATTCACATTCTGGCCTTCTCAGGTCTTGACCAGGTGAACTGTGGAAGTTCCACAATCTTACTGTGCCTCAGTTTCCTCATCTATTGAGAACAGTGTTCTGCTCAGATGTGTCTACATATTCACAAATAAGCTGAGCAGATTGTCACCAAAAAGGAAATGTCCATATCGCTAGCTAAGTGGACATTTCATGTCCCCATCCCACAGAGAGAAGTGCTGTCTTTGTCCCGCTCCGAAAGCTGAGAAGGTGAAGTTTCAGATAGAAGTGTGAAGCTGGGCATAGTATTGCATGTCTAGAATCCCAGCCCTCTGGGAGGCTGAGTCAGGAGGACCACAAGTTGGAGCCAGGCCTAGACAACGTAGTGACTTAGAGAGATGCTGCCTTAAAATAAAAAGGAAGAAGGGTTGGGGATTTAGCTCAAGTGGTACTGGGCCAACCTTGGATGCGCAAGGGCCCAAGTTCTATCCCCAGTACTGCAAAAAGATAAATAAATAAATAAATAAAAATTAAAAAATAAAAAGGAAGAAAGAGCTGAAGATGGAGCTCAGTACAAAGGCCCTGGATTATAGCCCCTAAGGGAGCATGGAACTGTCAGTACATTCTGGGTCCCAAAGTAGATAAGCAAGACTGAGCTTCACGCTCAGGTGGGCCCAAGCTCTGCCCCATCCCTACCCAGAAGACACTTGGTGCTAGCAGCTTGCATGGTGGCCATCCCTTACACACACAGGTTCGTGGGTTCATGGCAATGGGCTCCTGCCTGGCCCTCTCCACTTCCTGTTTCCTCACCCTACATCCTATATCCTACAGCCCGCAGCACTCAGCCAGACCTGGTTCAGCCTCCACCTGGTAACAGTTCCCCTGGGGGATGGAGACCCCTTGCCCCAGCCTCTGCCTGGAGGCCCTTGGTCTGTTCGCAGCCTCCAAGGCATCTCTCTCAGGCATCCCCACTACCTTTGCTCCCCCAATCTGCTGCTCCATCCTCAGCACAACAAGCTTGGCTGGCGAGCGCTCAGGGAGCCCTGCAGGGCAGGTTGTATACAAGACAGAGGCCTCCCAGGTTGGGGTGCAGGGTCATGCTTTTCTCAGCGCAAAGTGGTCAGGGTCCCATGTGTCACTATGTGGGTGTGTAAACCTAGGTTTGAGTTTAAATAGGACCATCAGAATATGATTAAGAGAAAGTAGGTGGTAGCCTCATTTTCCACTACTAACAAAGACTGGAATAGTGATAGTAGAAATTATGATCTTAGAAGTTACTATTTCTATACTATTTGAAGACTCCAGGCATGGTTTACCATGTTGTTTCCATGCACTGTTGTACACAATCCTCTCTAGAAACCTCGCAGATAATACTGTCACTTCCCCCATTTTATCAGTGGGGGAACAAGAGAGATAGCTCTAGCAGTGCCAGCGCCAGGGGTCAGTTGGGAGCACTTGTGCCCACCCAGGCTCCACAGAGACTTTGCTCCACAAATTTCACAAAATCCCTCTTTCCGAATCCAAGCTGTTCCACTGTCCTCCATGTATCCCTGTCTGAAGCATGGCTTGTCTTGAATGTTTCCTCCTCATAAGCAGTACCGTTGGAAGGTTTCCCTCTCCCTCTCCACCATGCACAAATGCTGTCTCCTGCTCTTGTGGAACACGCCCCATACAGATGGCCCAAGGCACTGTGGGCTCCGACTTGCTCTGACTGGTAGAGATCAGGAAGCCATGGCTGGTGATCACACTGAAGGCCAGCTTACACGCCCTGCCAGAAGCCCCCTTTCTGCTACTCGGAGGTGTCCACCAGCCAAGGCAAGACTGCGCACACCCAAAGCACAGTGTACCTGAGGCACATTCTCAGGCAAAGCCTGGCATGGATATGCTGTGTTATCCTAGTGAACAAACAAGTCAGGGCTCCATCTCTGGAAGCCACTCTCTTCCAAGACCCCCAAAAGCACATCATGTCACCAGCCAAGAAGTCATACTTCACCCAGTGCAGCCCCCAAGTGTGATTAGAAGGAAAGGATCCTTTTCCCTGATTAAGTCTCACCTCTGATTTGGCCAGAGTCAGGCCTCACTTATCAATTCATTCTTCCCAGGCTTCAATTCAGACGGGGTTAAGTGTGGGACCTCCTAGCCACCCACAACTGCCCACTAGACAGATAACTCAGTGGGGCAGGATGTACCCAAACTCTGAAAGCCATGAGACATCTGTTTTTCTTCTGATGGAGAAATTTCCAACAGCAATGGTAAATAATGAGTCTTTGCATTTCCAATTTTGGGTACCTTAATCTCCCACCTTTTCCTGAGAAAAGACCTCATGTGGAACAGTGTCGGTCGTGGATATTTCAAGAGTTGTCTGCCTGGTTGGTCCCTCTCGTATCCTGTGGCCCCATCAGAGACCAACAGGCTCGAGAAAGCATCATTGTGACTCCGTGAGCCCCACGCCTGTTCACCCAGTGGGCTGGCTGCTGGCTGCTGGCTGCTGGCACACCACCGGGCAGTCGTTTGAAAGCAGGAAGTCTTTTCTGCCTCAGAAGGAAGAAGAGGTTCCCTGTAGCTTTTAGAGTGTGGGTACATATTTTCCCTTCAGTCCTTTTTCTTTTTAATTTCTAAAGTTCTCTGTGTACCTTGGAACTAAGTGTGCTATCACCGGCCTTGAGGCCATGTCAGCATGTGATCCACAGGAAGCCTATGGCTTCCGAGCACTCTCGTCCATGTGAATCAGTTCACCCTGTGCCAAGCCCTTGAGAGCAGCTGAGTCACCATCTCTGCCGTTTGTCGGCCCCACACAGCCCACGGCTCACTGTCGGTGCTGCCATTTCCCAGCAAAGCTGAAGTTCTAGGACATGTGTGTCCTGCCCTGCAAGACCCTGAGGCAGGAGCAAGGGAATCTCACTGGGGAAAGAAGACTGGAGCTGCTGAGACGCAGAGCCCGGGAGAGCTGTGGCCAGGCAGAGACAGTGTGGGCCCCGAGGGCCCCATGAGGGCTTTGGCTGGGAGTAGGACAGTGCTCTTACCATTTTCAGGACTTGCCACTGTCTCCCATGAGACGTCACAGAGTAGGATGGAGTCAGAAATCCAAGGTTTAATTTAGATCTCTCCAAGTGTTGAATGGCTCTAATCCAGACTAAAGGCCCACGGCAAATATTCCCCACATCTTCAAGTGTGAGGCTCCCCTGGACCAGAGCCGTGGAAGCTCTGGTGTTGGTTCCAGGCCCGCGGTGCAGGTCCCCAGGAGTCCTCATAGCACCCCCGCTGCCTCCCTGGCCTCTGACCGCCTCTCACCCTCACTGCAGACGTGCCCCTGCTCTGGCCTTCATCTCAGTCCCAAAAGGCCGTGCGGTCCTCAGGCCATAACCACCCCCTCCTCCCAGCTGACCTCCAATCGCATCCTTTATTCTTGGGTTTTCTCAGCATCCCCTCTTCCACTGACCATTTTAACTCACTGGTCTGGAGCACAAGTATTTGCCACCTTAGTCTGGGCACCATCCCTTCCCCTCCACTCTCACGGGCAACATGGTCTGACCCTGGATATGTGCCTCTGGACACAGTAGCTAAACTGGGAAGTCAAATTCCAGGCTGGACCCTTGGAATCAGATAGGACCATCTGGTGGTTTATTGTGAACACGGACAGGTTGGAATACTTGAAATTAGGGATGTCCAGAGAATGAGCACTTTGTTCTGCCTCTCACAACTAAGTCAGCATCTTTAACAGGTGTTGCTTTGGGCTGTACTTTGTCAGCTTTCTGTTTAGACTGAGCACCCGAGGTTTATAGCTTGGGCCAAACTGGAGCCAGCCTCAGTCTCAATGCAAGGGCCAGGCTGTGTGGAGGGGAAGGTGTTACCCAGAGAGCACTACATATATCTCCTTTCTCGCTCCCTATAATCACATTACAGTTTGGAAAATGAGGACGTTGGGTCATTATGTTGACATTCTCAACATTGTGTTGATGGTACCCCATCTTGGAGATGCCAGCCTCCAAGTATTTGGACTTTTAGTTCCCCTCCCACACTGGACAGGACCAATGCATGTGCCCATCAGAGTACTATGGAGCTGGTAGCATGTGTGCATCTTGTCCACCATCCATGCTCTGAAGAATGTGTCCACCCCCTGAGCCAGCTCTGATGCCCACCTCTGACTGCTGGCCTAGGAGTGGCCATTCTAAAAACCTGGGAATGGGGGCTGGAGATTTATCTCAGTGGTTCTGACATCTGCCTACCAAGTATAAGGTCCTGAATTTGATTCCCAGTAACCAGATACCACAATACCAGGTGTGATGAATCATGCCCACCAGCAATCAGTACCACATACCATAGTACTGGCTGTGGTGGCTCACGCCTGTAATCCCAGCACTCAGGAGGCAGGGGCAGGAGGATTGCTGAGTTCGAGGCTTGCCTGGGCTACATAGTGAGCTCAAGGCCAGCCTAAACTACAAAGCAAGACACTGTCTCAAACAAAATAAATAAATTAAAAATAAAAATAAATAAAAAGCCTGGGAACATCTCCAGTTTAGGTCTCTGGTATCTCCCCTTCCCAACTGGATTTGCTATTTGGCCATGTTGACCAAGGGACAAACAAAAGAAAGTTGACCAGTCTCGCCTTCCTCTCCTGGGAATGAAGCAAGCCTGTGACAGCAAGCCCTGCTCCACACAGAGTAGGAACCCTGGTGTCCCTGGGGTGTAGGTGAGGAGTCCTGCCACACAGGCCTGTCCTCTTCTAGTTGCTGCTTGCTGAGTGTGCAGAGCCTTCCAATATGGGTGCAATGACTTATATCACTTTAAAAAAGCATCTCTAGTGCCGGGTGTGGTGGCTCACGCCTGTAATCCCAGCACTCGGGAGGCAGAGGCAGGAGGATTGCTGAGTTCAAGGCTTACCTGGGCTACATAGTGAGCTCAGGGCCAGCCTGAGCTACAAAGCGAGACCCTGTTTCAAAAAAAAAAAAAAGCATCTCTTACAGGAGTGATTCTGGTTGGCCCTGGCTCAGGCTGTATCTATAGAGACAGCAGCAACAACAGCAGTTAGGATTGATTTTAGTTTTTATTTCATAGCTTGAGTGTTTCAGAATATTTTGAGGTTGCAATGTGAAAACCCAAATTTATTGTTGGTGATTTCAAGCTCCAATAAAGCTCTAAGACCTCTTTCAATCTCAATCTGCTTCACAAATGGCTTTATCTGGCAGTTTTGATGTGTGAGCTGTTAGAGTCCCATGATGTGCTCGCTTCTCTGTCCACAAATATAAATAGGAGGCATGTGTACATCCTTTGTGTATAGGAGGGAGGTTAGAGGGGTGCAGGGACATGTAGAGTGGAGAAGGTGGAGGAACAAAAGCTGAGGAAGCTCAGGAACCATAAAAGGAGTGGTTGCAGCCTAGAAGGATGTTAGAATCCACAAGATCCAGTCCCTCGTTTTACTAATGAGTGAACTGAGACTCAGAAAAGGAAGTGGCCCAGCCCCACTAGAGCCCTGCCCCTGTCAGAGGACACCTTGGTTCCCTCTGCTCTGCTGTGTGTCTGCTGTCCTTCCGCCATTCCACTGTGTATATGGACTTTGTGTCAAGATACGTCAGTCCCCACTGTGTCCCTCTGCAGCTGCTCAGGCTCGTCTGTGTGTGTATAATGGACATAAAGACATGGGAGAAAGATTGGCAGATGAGCCGACCCCATTATCTTCAGGGAAGCCACCAGAAATACACCTCAACTCAGAGAGAGTCTCTGAGAGCCCATAGTGTGCGTCTTAGTCTCTTTCTCATTATCACTGAGACAAAATCCCTGACACTTGCGACTTAAAGGAAGGAGTATTTATTTTGGCTTATATTTTAGAAGGTTTAGCTCATGTTTGCAAACCCAGAAATGACATGTCAGAGGGACCTGTGGAACAAAGCTCTTGGGCCACAGTGACCAGGAAGCAGAGTGAAGACAGGAGCTGAGGAGGAGAGAGGAACACCCTTCTGGGCCACGCCACCATGACCAGCTCTTCTGGCCAGCCCCTCCTCCACAGGAAGTCAGCTATAGCCCCCAAGAGCCCATTACAGCACCCAACCTCGCCTTAGGGGGACATTCTCCATCTGAACCTTAACAATACATGACTTGCCCCTATTCCTGCCTTGCAGGAATTGAAACTGATTCCTTTAATATTAAAAAAAAAATTGCCTTCTTAGAAACACATCCAGCCAGCTCTTCCCATCGGACATCCTGCCCACCAGCTTTACACTCCCAAATATCTACTTCCTCCTGAAATCCCCCATGCTCACCCAAATAGTGACCTTCCCTCCTACAGATCTGTGCTTAATCCTACCCTTAGATGGGGGCCCGGGGCTCATCTAGTGCCATGACCCAGCCTGCTCCTCTGGGTCCCCACCCTACCGCCCTGGCACTGACTTGCCTCCCACCCTAAGCACTTTGCTTGCAAATGGCCACCAGATCCCTCCAGCCTAGATCTCCTGAGACAACCTCTTGTTCAAGGTTTAAATCTAGAGCTATACTTCCTACTTGATAACCTGTCTTCCCACCTGAGCTCCTTGCAGGTACAGGGTGTACCCTATAGTCTCTGTCTTCAGTGTGTGACATCTCAGGCATGGCAACTGTCCAGTGTGATATATGCTTCCATTTGTCCTTTCTCTGCCCACTCCCTTCTTTCTGAGTCTGTGACCCCATCATGTGTGGGTCTGCACTCTCCATTTTCACACTAAATACACGTCCTGAACCTCGCTCCAGCCTGGGCCACATCACCAAGAGCTGAGTTTGTCTCCTCCCTCTGAGCATGCGCTGTTTTTCCCCTTGGATCACACTTCTTCATCTCTGCTCCCTCCCTACTGTCTCCCAGTTCTAACAATGCAGGTCATCCCCTGCAAGAAGTCTTCTCCAGTTTCATCAGGTAACATAAATCTCCTTCACTCTCCAGGAGCCATTTCCTAGTCTTGCTTTGTTATCCACGTGTGCAGATGACTATCTGTAGTACACCCTGAAATTTACCTAACCCAGCTGACATTTCTGCTGTTTCCTTCCATCCCACAGATGGCGATATGGGGAGGAGGGTGTAGGGAAAACATAGAAGTGTGTGAATAGTCATTAGCAGTGTGAGAATTTGAATACACATTCAAAGCTCCATGAAATGTGGAGCTACGGGTTGGTGAGTGGTGAGTCACTGCTGATGAGTCTTACAGGTGTAGGGTCCCAGGGTGAGGTCTTATAGTGTACATTAGCTGGGCCCATTGGTACCGGCCCATTTGCTGGTATCTTCAGATCAGCATTCTATTTTATGGAGAAGACCAGCTAAGGCAATAACTTTTCTTTGCAAATTAGTACTTGTTCCACTTTTCAGGTTTGCATTTATTACTTCTATAGAATGGCCATGGTGCAGTAAGCTTCTAGAAAAGAATAACAGTATAGTGTTAACGTGGGTAGAATGAGTGTGTTATGTGTCATGAACCAGGGGCTCCCATTGGTCTAAACTCAGTGCTCATTGTTTGAGTCACTGCTGTTGGCAGGTTGCAGAGGGACAAAAGTTGTCAATATGCACAGCATCCACAAATGAACTGACCACTTTAGAGCACAGATGCCCTCACCTGTCTTCTTGCTTAGCAATAGCAAATCTTCTATCCATGTATCACCCTCCTTGTCCAGCCTGGCTGTTTGCTGGAAATTGTAATGTCACATAAAAGTGAGCACTGGCTGAAAAATGAGACTGGAAATCCTGCAAAAGGGAGGATGCTGGCCAGGAAGAGTGTTGGGGAATGGCACATAGCCAGGCACAGAGGCTAGGGAAGGAGAATCTTGCTTGAGGAAGACCCAAAGACAAGGATGTGGCCACAGCCTTTTGTCCTTCCAAAGAGAAGGACTTGAACTTTACAGAATCAAGACAGAGTCTTGGAAATTTAACAAAATGTTTACACTATTTCCAACAAAGTCTCTTTATGACTATATGGAAAATAAAGTATGAAACCTGGAAAAGGAACGGCTGTGATCTTATCCTCTTCTACTATTTGTAAGGAAATGATGCCAAGGAACATCCATATTGGGTTCCTCCCTTGTTTTTTTGTCACAAACAGTAATGTTTGCTCTTTGAATCTACCTCTTAAGGAAACACTAGGCTTGTGTATTTTATTTTGTAAGACAAAATCATTGCAACCATCAACACTTACACAGGTTCCCTCCATTGCAGGTAGTTCACACGAAGGTCTCTTTTTTCTGCCTGCTGTCCTTAGTCTTTCTTGGTTAGATAACAGGGGAAGTTTCTCTCTACAAAAAAGACACAGACTAATAGCCTTGGTTTGGAGTCTTTGGATTGCTGTGGGTCAGGTGCAACCTTGAACAGCTTGTCATCAAATTAAATAAGCATTGGTTTGTCTTGGTCACGTGCACAAATTCTCCATTTGTACTCACAGAGTCAAATTCCAGTTTTGAATTGCTGCCAAGAAACTCAGGTAGTAAACTACCCATTCTTTTTCCTGTGAGCTAGTATAGTTCCTGACTCCAATCCCAGTGAAACAAGGAAAGTTTGATGCTCTTTTCTTTCTTCACCTTTTCCTTTGTCTTTTCTCCCACTCCTCTCTTCTTCATTTTCCTCATTCTTCTTTCCATAATCCTCTTCTTCTCCTTCTTCATTTTTCCTTGTTTTGGTTTGTGTTCTGTTCTCCTCGCTGAAAATATATCATTTCATTTACCCAGAGAGAAGTTGAGATCACACAGCTTCAGGCTCCCTGCTCCAGGCTGTGGAACACTGACATAAACCACACAAATGATGGGTCCTTCCCTCCCCGGCCCACAGGCCACGGCCCCTAAGTAGCACCCACCCTGCCTTCCAGCCTGGGTAGCCTTGGAGGGGAAGTGCAGGAGTCACTCAGCCTGGATTCTAGAGCCTTCTGGCCATTCCACTTTAGCAGTCTCCAGAAGCAGATCCTTAGACAAACACTCAAGAGCAAGTGATTTATTGGGGATGAGATCCTGGGCAGTGGGCCGTGGGCAGTGGGCAGTGGGCAGGGGTGAGAGACAGAGACAAAGGAGAGAAAGAAGGTGGCCCACAGCATATGATCCAGCAGGTCACTACTGTGAGAACTGGGGACTCAATCCAGTGAGAAAATTCTGGGAGTTGGCAGGTGAGGAGAGGGAGTTGGGATGTTTGCACACCAACTCTGGTCAGCCACAGGCTGAAAGCTGTCCACAATGGTGTGACCACAGCACAACCAGCCACTGTGCACGGACAGAGCAGGCTCAGGCAGTCTAAGATGCTCAGGCCAAGTAGCAGGCCTGAGAGCTGGGGATCCAGTCTGTATGGATGGACATGATTGAAAGAGACAAGACCAAGTCGAGTCATCAATAAGATATCACTGTATCTTGCACATACCACACAACAGAAACAGGGCAGAGGGCACAGCAGCACTCCCCTGCACTCAGGTGGGAAGCTCCTAGCTTCTGGGGGAGGCTGGGTTTTCCAGCTGTAATTAAAATGCTTAGACAATCAACTCATAGATACAGCAAGGTGGGTTGGGTACATAGCTAAATGGCAGAATTCTTTGCTAGTGTGCACAAGGCCTCTATCCCCAGCACTTCAACAAATGCTTCCAAGAGAAAAGGTTTCTTCTGATTCACTGTTTTGGAGGTCTCAGTTCATGGGCAGTTCATCACTTTGCTTTTGAGCCCTCCCTGGGAGAAGTTGCACAGCAACGTGGGAACGTGTGGCAGAATAGACCTGCCAATCCTGGACAAGAAGCAAGAAGGAGGAGGAGGAGAGAGTCTGGGTCCCCCAGTTCCCTTCAAGAGCACTGCCATTGTCAGTTAGGACCTCCCAGCCCTGCTCTCAAAGGGCCTTCCAGCTGCCACTAGGGTCTAAACCTGGAAGACAGTCAGGATCCAAAGTGTAGCAGACGCTAAGCTCCTTTTCAAGGAAAATGTGGGAAAGGGGAACGGGAATGGCACGAACAGCCCTTGATCTAATTGATGCCATCCCAGAAAGAAGTCTTCGGTGGGGTCCCACCAGTTTGCAAATGCTACAGGTTTGTTAGGCTGGTGGATTAAAATCAAGAAGAAAGATAATTGTCATCCAGCCTGTCTTCACTGTTAAGAGCTCTTGCTTCTCTACCTCCCTGTCTCATCTGGGGAAGTTTAAATCTGTCACCAGCACGGTTCTTGGGACAGAGCAGAAGGGAGGTGGCTCTAACCTGTTGAGAGATTCTTTGAAGACAGGAACCAATCAGATGCCGCCATTCGGGCTCTGCTCCCATTAGGACCCTCGAGTGTAGGAGCCGTCATCAGAAGCATCTCGGTTTCCATCAGCAAATCCACTGCAGAGATGGATCCAACGGAGAACACAGAGCTGACTGCAGCAGCAGGTCTGGCGGTCAGGGTCAAAACTCCAAAGCCTTTTGACCTTCAAGAACTGTAGTAAATTATTCCCCTCTGGCTGCCTTTCTACTCAGACCCTCCCCCGAAATGGAAGTACAGTAGCGATGAAAGTGTAGTGTCGTAGGCATCAAAGGGGGTGGTGGGGATATTCAGCCCCTATGTTCCTGCAGTATATTTTCCCTGAAGGGATGCTTGGTGCCACTCGAATCAGGCCTGTTCCTGGTCACTTCCCAGTAACTGCTCTCTTGAGTCCCTGGGGGCTTCCACATGGCTGGGCCAGTGTGATTCTCAGCCCTCCCCTTCTGTAACACAGGACCCGTGTTCAGTTGCTCGCTCCCACCTGTCCTGTGCCGCCCGCTGCCCTGCTCAGCCTCTCTGGTTGATCTTTCTCACCTCCGCTAACGATGTGCAGTCTTCCGGCCACTTGCCTTTGTCCCCCCACATACTTCCAGGCTGTGCCTTGCAAGACCACTTGCCTCTGAGCGTGCTGGTCCTGCCACCTGCAGTTGGCCTTATGTTTGGCTCATGGGCACCTTTGCGAAGCACCCATCTCGGGGGTTGTTCTTGTGCCTGTTCTGCACTGAGGTGTGAGATTCTCTGCTCTCCTCCCTCTCACACAGCCTTTGTTTGTCCTGGTGCTGGCTGTTGTCCTCTGTCGATCTCGATTCCCTCACGCAGAGAGCGAGCTCTCCTCCCTGTTAATGTGTCCACAGATCTGACAAGCACTGGAGAGTGGGGCCACCTTCACTTGTTGAGTGTGCAAGGAAGGTGGAACTGTCACAAAAGTGTAGATAAGAGTGCTGATGAAGGCCAGGCCAGGACAGGTAGTTCGGCACCCACACACACAGCGCCACTGACTGCACCTATACGTACATAGCAGCCCTGCGGACGAGCCACTCAGATTTCCGGGTGTAAGAAGTGAAACTGACTGACCTCCCTGCTTACTGTGTTCTGAAATGCATCCTAGCGCTGGGGCCGGGCAGGGTTCCCCACAGCACTTCTAGGCTGTGGCTTAACAGCGCAGGAGCAGTAAGTAGTCTACGAGCCCTGGCCCTTCTCCAGGGGATGACTGACCCCCAGGATTCCTGACAGCCAGTCCTCCTTAGACCTTGGACCAAATCGACTGCTTCAAAGATGCTTCCACACACACAGCCAGGAGAATGATATTCCCCTGACTCTGGTGACACTCATCGGAAGCTCCAGTCACACACAAAGTTGGGTTTATGCTTTTCTGCCATCTCTAGAACTGAGGAAGTTGGCTAAAGTGGCATCTTGCAAAGAATGTGACCGAACACATGATTAAGAGCTGGGGATCTGGGGCCGGAGGGTTAGCTCAGTGGTTCCGGCCCCTGCCTCGCAAGCGCAAGGTCCTGAGTTCGATCTCCGGTAACCACATATAATGCTGGGCATGGAGACATGCCTACCAACAATCAACACCACATACCACAATGCCGGACGTGGTGGCTCACGCCTGTCATCCCAGCACTCGGGAGGCAGAGACAGGAGGATTGCTGAGTTCGCAGCGGCTTGCCTGGTCACCATAGTGAGTTCAGGGCCAGCCTGAACTACAAAGTGAGACCCTGTCTCAAAAGAAAAAAAAAAAGAGCTGGGGATCTTCAGTCCTGTCTCTGCCCCTTGCTGCCCCTGTGACACTGAGCAAATCAAATTCTCTGTGCATCTGCCTCCCCTTCTGGAACATGGGAAATAACGCTCATAGGCTACCTTGCAGAGCCATCGTACCAGTTAAAGGGGTGAATGTGTGCCAGGGACTTAGATGGCACCAGATGTGTAATAGGCACTCAGCGAAAATGACCTGCTGTCCTACTGGTGCCATGCAGCCCCTCTCCCGGAACCCACTTCCTGCAGGGTCTGGTCAGAGCCCGTCCTCTCCCAGAGCTGCCCTTAGAGCCTTTCAGACCCTAGTAATGACCCATTGTGTTCCCTTCTGCTTTTCTCACCCTCTTTGCAGGTGCTCTTCGGGGCCAGCAGGACTGAGGGCTGGTGAGGGCGCGTGTGGCTGCACTGTAGCTCTCACTGTCCATCCAGACTGTGGGGTCATCGGGGTGGCCTGTGATGCCGAGGCCTCTGGGGATGCCCTGTGGGTCTGGGGGAAACGCCACCAGATTTAGGGCTGCTGTGGCCTTGCCTCTGCTACCAGGCACGCCCCGACCCACGTCGCTCTGCTAGGAACACAAACCCTGAGAACAAATGATGGGCCAGGTGCAGGAGAGTTTGAGGAAGGTCAGATGTTACATCAGCGTGTAACAACGCAACTGAAATTTGCTGGTGGGCTGTGTGTGTCTGTGTCTGTGGGTGTGTGTTTGTGTATGCGTGTGTGTGTGTGAGCACTCATGCATGTGTTGTGATTACTAAATCTCTGTTTGCTCGTCATCCAAGCCATAATCTGTCATTTAGGCTATAATCTTTTAAGCTTTAATTTCACAGAGTATGTGGTATTTAGCTTCATCCTTGAACAGACCTCTACGGGACAGAGCATCTTTCCTACCGAGTGATTTAATTCCTTTCCCAGTTGGTTTTGTTGTTGTTTGGTTTAGTTTTGTTTGTCTTTTTGTCTTGTTTTTGTCCTTTTTAACATATATACACACATATTCTATTAGGGAGGGAGCAGAGTCCAGAAATGTTAAGTGAATGAATTACCTGCAGTCTGTTGGGTGTTCTGGAAGCAGATGCCAAAGCAGAATTTGGAGAGCAGGAAGCTTTTAGGGACCAATGCCTGTGACAGGAAGGTAGGATTGGGCTCTATTATAGGCCGCCAGAGTCCCCGCCCACCACGCAAAGAATCCTGGAACAAATATGGCCCACTGTAGCCCTAAACTTCAAGGATTTCACCACTGCCTCTCTCCAAGTTGGTCTCCAAGGAAGGAAGTGACCTGGCAAGGCCACCTGACGGCCACACCACTGCGGGGCGGCACGCTCAGCCTTGGAAAGGGTTTGAGTGTCATTGCTCCACGCCCACTGTGCCCACCCCACGGCCCTGTGGATGGAGTCACCCAGGGCCTCTGAGCACTGCCGCATTCCTAGCAAGGGGACAATGGGATAAAAGTGTGGCAGCATTATGGCGAGAGATATGACCTCCGGTTTTGAAACCCACTACCCAATGAGACAGCCGGCCAAGGCCTGCTCACTGCTACTTACACCACTCAACATAGGGTACCTGGGCTATGAACAAAAGACATTGATGGTCCACATTGTTCCTTAAGAAAACAAGCTTCAGGGCGGGGGATATAGCTCAGTGATACCACATCTTCTTAGCAAGTGCAAGGTCCTAAGTTTGATCTCTAGTACCAAAAACAAAAGAAAAGGAGAGAAAAGAAGCAGAGCTGCAGGAAGCATCCAGCTGCTTAGAGAGCTCTGCAAGGTCTAGGGACCCTTCAGGAGTCTGATCACTAATGATGGACATCGGTGCCCTCAGTGTCTCCTTCCTTAACACACCTTCAGCCAAACACCGGAAACTGGGTCTGTCCAGGGTACTGTGTGGACAGCACAGAGTCCTTCTGGTACCTATTTAAAGAATGAAATGAAGCCAGGATCAAACCACCTCCAGCAGGTGCCTCCAGCCCCCCGTGGTGGGAGATCCAGGCACCAGGCTCCTCCTCTTCCTTTCATCCATCCGTATCTGTGTAGCCCCTACCTGTGGTGAACAAAACAGAGGAAGCCTCTGCCATTATGTGCTTTATTTACAGTTGGCCATTATGCTGGGCTGTGTTGGCCAAGTCACATAAAAGTGCCCCATGTCCTTTGTAGCTCACTGTCTTCCAGAGCATCAAAATCAGCCTGGCTCCACGGAGTCCCTCTCAGGCAGGTCCTTTGGAGCAATCCGCTTCACCTTGACTATGGAGCTGAATGCAGTTTCAGTGTAGGCAGAGCTGTGGATCAGGCCTGGGGCTCCTTCCCACCATCTTTGCCCCTGTCCACCCCTGCTGGGTCCCTAAAGCACTGCAGAAGTATTGAGCAAAATCCACCAGCACAGTGGTCACCAGAGACAAGGGGCCAGGCCCTCCTGCCGCCACCCTCCACCACTGCCCAGCAAGTAGGAGTTGGCAGCACAGCTCTCCACAGATGCCCATGGCATCGGGCTCCCTTCCCTTGCACAGACACACAGCACATGGTCATGTGTTTCATGGCAGAGCGAGGAAGGTAAATAATGAGTCTGGCTGCAGGAGGGAGGACCAGGCTCCTCGCTGAGGCTTGGAGCCAGGAGCGGACCCAGGGGAAGCCAATGATCCAGACTTCCCACACATCCACCTATGCCCAGAACCCACTTCCAGGCTGCACATTTTCCACTTGTCACAGCAACCATTGCCCAGAGATAGACAGAATAGAAAGAGCAGAGGAATCCCAGCAGGGACCTTCTGTCCCAGTTCAGGCAGAGCTGCGTGTTACATAAGTGCAGGGTACTGAACAAGACAGGGTTGCTCTGAGAGCCTGGGGACTTTCCTTTTGATCTCTGGCTTCCAAACCAAAGTCTAGTGAACTTTAAAATTCCCCTCATCCTATGTTAAATGCTTGCATTTCAAGTTTTAGTTTTCCTTTAGTTTTTGTTTTACCCTCTTGATCTTTTCCACTGAATTGGATTCTCACACTAGCATTTCCACTGAGCACCTGCCTCGACAAGCTGCTGAGGATGAATCCCAGCCTCTTCTACAACATCCGGTACTAGTGGTGGGGTCTTTGCATCCCAGCCCCAGGAGTGGACCAGGGAGGATGCACAGCAGGCCAGGCTGCCTACATCCAAGTCTATGTTTGAGCGCACTGGCCAGCGAGGGCTCTGAGGACATGGCCTGCAGATTTGTGCTTCCCTTTCTCACTCTGCTGGAAGGAAAAAGCCTGAAGTCAAGTTGGCACCAGGGTTGGCTTCTTCCAGGCTTCTCTACTGGCTAGAAATAGCTGTCTTCTTGATGCTCCTTTCTGTGCTTTCCCTCTGAGCTTCCTAATCTCTTCTGCTTATAAGAACCAGTGAGATGAGATTAAGGCCACCTATATGACCTCAGAGTTAATTACCTTAATTACCTCTTCCAAGGTCCTGTCTCTAAACCCACTCACATTCTGGAGTGCTGACTTAAGACAACAATGTATGAATTTGGGCAATAACACCCCTGCACTAAGTTATCTTACGCAAGTATCTTCTAAGCTTCTTGTGCAACTGTTTCCTCATCTGAAAACTGAGCATAATATTGGTTATCGTAAGGATTAAATGAGTGAATACTGCATTGTGTTATGATTCAGATTTGAAATGGCCCCCAAAGTTTCACATGTTTGGAAGGTGAATGTATCATGGGGGCTTAGAGGTGAACTGCTGTTAGGAGGGGGAACCTGGTAGGGAGAGGTAGCCACTGTGGGCATGGCAGGGAAGGGTGCTTCTCTCTGACTCCTCACTTTCTCTGCTTGCTGGTGGCCATGAGGTAAGTAGCTTTTCTCCGCCCTCTGCTATTCTGCCATGCTGTCCTGTCTTGGAGTCAGCCAACTGGGGGGCAAAGCATGCACCAAAAGACACCTCTCTTCTTTTAAGTTGCAGGTGTTGGGTACTGTGTCCCAGGGACAAGGAAAGTGACTAAGACAGTGTGAGTGAAGCAGGAGTTAGAGTAATGCCACGAATTACTTCAGAGAGAAGCTGACAGATTCTTCACTTGTAGCCCTTTCTCTCTGGGGATCATGGGAGCTGGGCAGGCCCAACCTGTCCTCAGATTCAGACTGTGATCATGGTCAGTTATTCTCCCTGTTGGAGGGGCTCAAATGATCCTGATTCTCATAGAACAACTTTAGGGCAATGGTAGAGCAAGGAGTAGGGCAGGCCAGAGCTGGCAGCCACCTCCCTCACCCATCTCCCCATCTCACTCCTGCCCCACTGTGCCAGTTTAAAACATGGCAGCAAATCCCCTCATCCTCCTCCCACCAGGAGATGGTGCCTCCTCAGCCCTCCTCAGTTGTCAGCAGTTCCACAGTTCTCCTCCAGCACACGCAGTGTGGGAAAGGGGCTGGTTGTGGCTCCCAGGCCAGATCATGGAGGGCAGTGTGGGTTTCCCGACTCTGGCTGTATTGGGATGTAGATTTTTGGACCCTTACAGCCAGGTTGGAGAGAACTTTGCTGCATAGAGAGCAGCGCTCATGGAGTCTCAGATGTTTCCACCCCATTGAAAGTCCCCAGGCCAGAAGCCAGACCTGAGAAAGAGCAATTGCTGTAACCCTGTCCCCAATCCTCAAGCCAACAGGTCATTGACAATCAAATCAGAGACAAGCTGCCCTCGCGAATCTATAGGATCTGCGAGCATGAGGGTGGCTGTGCACACCACCATGTCTTAGAGTCACATGCCAGCTGAGATGCTGGAGCACCAGCACAGGAACAGGACCCCACTCAGGCAGGCTTTGTGGCTTTGTGGGTGTTCCTCATGGCATCCACATAGCAAGTAGCCCAGTCACCAGCTTTGGTATCCTGAGTTGTAGGTCTGATACGATGAACTCTAAGGCTTTCACAGTCTGTGTTGTGTTTATGTTATTTAAAATTGCCAGAAGGAACCAGCATCTGTTGGCCACTGGCAGTTGATTTTCTTAGATGCAAACCTAAGCTGGTGATGGGGTGGCCATGTGGATGGAAAGTTATAAGTACAAATTAAATTAGGCTGGGGAGTTCTTGATGGGGAGAACAGTTTTGTTTTTTTTTTTTTTCAAAAAAGAAAAGCAGGATGGAGGCATACCTGTGGGCTTAGGGTACTTTATTCTGCAATATAAACTCCCCCAGAACCTATCAAAAGGATCACAGAACCCTCCAGTACCCCAAAGACGCTCAGCCGTTTGCAGAGGAATGGGACCAGGTCTTTCCCTGGCTGACTTCCCCCACAGCCCGTGGTGTTGGGGCAGCAGCTAGGCATCCTGCCAGTCGAACAGCCTGAGGGTCTCATGGCACAGCTGGGCTGTAATCCAGCAAATCCTCCCACATCACCTTTAATCTTTTTATCAGGGCAACATCCAGTATGATAGAAATAAGATTAAATGATGATTCTTGTCCCTTTGGGATAAAGAAAATGATAATCTGGGAGTCTTAAGAATTGGAGTGTGGTCAATCCTCTTTGGAGGTGGGGAGGTTGAAAAGATCATGGTTGTACTTGGGTGTCTCAGGTTCCAGCGCAAGACATTCAGCTATGCTCTGCACTGGAAAACCTAGTGGACAGGGAGAAATTAGGCCTTGTTGCAAGCGGGGGGCTGCAAGAATGAGAAATGACTTTGCCAAACCCTCAGCAGCTCAACCTTAAAGCCTAATGATAAGGCAGAGGTTCATCAGGGACCAGGCAGCTGGAAGATCCGCAGCAGCTGCCCTCGGATGTCACCAGGATGACAGCTCACTTCATCAGTGGGGAGATGGGATAAGGCTCCAATTGCCTGGCCATTATCTGGACGTTATCAGGTCTTCTGCCTTGAGTCTGCGGAGCAACTGGGTGAATAACTCATTTGTGCTAAACCTAGGAAATAGGCCTTGAGTGACTGTTGAAGCCGGCAGCATCAGAAAAGAGAGCAAGTATTTGCTGTGTCAAAAGAAGCTGCATCTTTGGCCTTCTGTTGACCCTGCCTTGCAAAAATGAAGAAAGAACTCATCTATGGTGGGGCTACACTGCACTTGCTGGAACAGATGTTGCCAAAACCTGGGCATTTCTCAAAGAACCTACCCTCTTTGCTTCCTGCAGCCTGACATACTACAGCACTGGGTCTGACCAAGAAGTCTTACTTGAGAAATAAAACTTTCTAAGCTGTCTATTTCTGCCTAGAGTGGGTTTGATATGAAATACACTACTTAGATTTTCTGTTCTCTCTCTTTAGTGGCCAAGGGAGAGCTCATTTTCCAGATCCTGCACACACACTGTTTACATGTAACAAAAGGAGGCAAAGAATAGAATGTCTAGCAAGCACAGCAGAAAATTACCGAACTTCTGTCCTTTGTGATGGACACCTCCCCTCACTGCTTTCTCTTTAGGCAGCAGCCATGCAGGGCGCTTGAGTGACTTCAGAGCTTAATGTTATCAAATCAACAAGTGGATTCAAGTTAGGTGCATTTTCCCCAGAGCTCTCACTTGAATGGTCGCCCCTTTTACCACTTCACTCCCAAGGCTGAATGTTGAGTTAGGTTTTGTTGGTTGGTTTGGTTTTTAACTACAGACACTTATTATTGTTTACCTAGGGAAAGACCCAGATCTTGAGACTCTTGGTCAGAGTGTGTTGGCCCTTGTCTCTTCAGAAAGCTGATCTTCTTGAATATGTGCTTGAGATATTCCTTTCCAGTAAGATTCACAGCCCTCCATGTGCTCCCTCTGCCTCCTTATACATTGGAACTTGTCTCACTTTCAGTGATCATGCAGAAGGTGATCATGCAGAAGGTGATCAAAGTATACAGTGAAGATTTAATTTTTTTAAATTTGTTGCAGTAAAAGACACACTGCCCTGCATCTCTCTCAAAATATGTGCCTTTGAAAACATGTATCACATCCTTTGTGCCACTTTCTGCAGCAGTGCTGAAACTTCTCTTTTGGGAGTATCTGCAAGCTATGATCAAAAATACACTGAATGCTGCTGTCGAGAGCCAGCCTGTCGATGGAAAGTCAGGTTTGTCAAAATAAGACACTGCGTCTTCATCTACCTTATTCACCAGATCTAATACCATGTGACTTCTGGCTCTGCTCCAAAGTTAAAACTACCATGAAGAGAAATATGTTTAATTGATTCAAGACACCGAGGTAGCTACAATGGTGTAACTAAAGATGTTCATGAAAGGAAACTAGAACTGCTTCAAAAAGTAGTAAAACTAATGGGATGGCTGTTTTTACATATATTTCAATTTAGGAGAAGTGTTTTGAGAGAGATCATAGCAATGTGTCTTTTACTTTAATAAATTTTAAAATTTAAGCTTTCGCCATAGGTTTTGTTTTATACACAACCACATAGATCACTGGGGATCTGCTTAAAATGCAGTTGTGACTCAAAAGGTCTGGGGTGTCGGCCAGATTCTGCACCTCTCTCCATCCCTGGGTGTTGCTGCTTCTGTCCACACACTGGGTCACACTGAACAGCAAGGGGTAGGGTGGATGCAGTCTTCTCCTTCCCAGTCTCCCCAGCTTCCACCCATTGCCTGTGCTTCCCTTCAGAGCCACCCTTCACAGCTTCCCTGTCCATGGAAGATCATTAAGCCCAGAAATGCCAGCTATCTGATAGTCAATACAGACCTGTCACTCTCACCAGGTCTTGCCATCAAAAGTCAAAATTACTTTGTACTTCTTCCTTGGTCCAACATCAGACAGATGATGAATTCCAAGAACCTGTCTTTAAGAGTTCTTGTGCACTTCCAAAACCAAGGACCAGAATGAGAACACAATGACCAAGAAGAGGAAAAGTCCTGTGCCAGAGCTCTGAGCCTTTGGGAAAGCCATAAACTAGGCTTGGAGCTGTCAAGAGACCTGATGCAGAATGGGGAGCTGGAGCTGGGTGCTGAGAAGTGGGTCAAGAAGTAAGCCATATGGTCCTTAGAGAGAACATAGCCTCCTGGAGGAGTGAGCCTGGGGCCCCAGGGGTCTAACAGGCTGAAAGCCAAAGTCCATACAGATTTGAGGGGATAAGGTGTGCCTTTGTGAGCTGGTAACTGTGCTTAAAGAGACTGTATTTCTCTTGTTATCAAACCACCAGCCACCATTCACACCATTTGAGGTGGATTTCTGATCAGAAAGAGCTGGAAAGTGAGAAATCTGTTTGGAGATCCAAAGGCCACCATGTTTTTGCTCTTATTTTTGAAGTCTATGTACAGTTTAGAAGAGGTCTTTGGAACACATCAGGCTTTGGGCTAAACTGGGCAACAAGTGTCCAGAAATAAACTTAACATTCTAGCCATGCTGGGTTAATTTACAACCCTGGGGCATAAAGATGAGTTCAGACCAGTTCAGTGATGTTTGTTCATTTTTTAGTTTTTCATTGGGTTTTGTCTTTTAAATAAGAAAAGGAACAAATGCAGTGACGAATTCAGAGTCCTTAATGAAGCAATGGAAGGGGGTACCCTACATGGCTAGATTCTGGGTCCCTTACCCAGAAACTTTAAAAGCCTAGCACCATGGGCCCATGTTGCTATTGTGTACTTATTTTGGTATTGGTAATGTTCACACCATCAGCCTTTCTCAAAATGAGTGGTTTTGGGCCCTCAGGACTTAATGTGCTGAGTGCCAGCATCTGGCATGGTCAGACCAGAAACAAGAGCCGAAAAAGGACCATCAAGCCTTTGACTGTTTTTATAGAGTCTCCACTTTTCAATAGCCTTAGATTTTAAATTCATGTTTATCAGAGGATCACAATGTCCTTAGAATTGTACCGTCCAGGGCCAGAGATTTAGATCAAGTGGTACTGTGCCTACCTTGCAAGCACAGGGACCACAGTTCAATCCCTGGTACCACAAACAAAAAAGAAAAGAGAAAGAAAGAAAACAGAATTGTATTATCCAGAATGATAGCCACTAGACACATATAGCCATTTACATTTAAATTAGTTAAAATTAAATTTTCAACCTGAGTATGGTGTTGGTGCACACCAGTAATCATAGCACTTGGGAACTTAAGGGAGTAGGATTGTGAGTTTAAGGCCATCCTGGACTACAAGGCAAGTTTGAAGGCAGCCTGAGCTAAATAGTGAGACCTTATCTCAAAAAGCAAACAAAAGAAAAATTTAAAAATTCAGTTTGTCATTTACACCAGTAAAGTACTTGATAACTGCTCGTCATTGTGTTTAGTGGCTACCATATTGAATAGCACAATAACAGATCGTTTCCATTTTACAGAAATGTGGATTGGAATTACATTTTTGTTGAGCAATTTCTCAAATCTAATCATACACCTTGTCTTGCAACTCTTTTCAGATGTTGTTAGAAAATAGGCCTCCCAGGACATGAATCAAACATTTTTGGGAATCAAAGCAGCTGTATGTCCCTAGAAAGAAAGACCACACCTGTAGAACCACAATTGGACTGAACAACATCTCAGTAGATGCAAATGCCTGGACATCCTTGCTATTTAGGAGGATGAGGAGTTTAAGAGCATGCTCTGTCTTCTTTTTCTGAATGAGCCTGACAATTCCTGTTCTCAGATGCTAGGGCACATCCCCTACACTCTCCATGACCCAAGGCTTCCAGAAATCTTCAAGTCTCACTCCTATTACTTTTCTCTGAGAAGTTACTTGCTTTTCTTGGTTACCTCTGAGAACTCTTGCTTTAGGGAAATTTTACTTGGAATTTGCCTTTCTGCCCAGTCTCCTCTCTGAACTTTGATTGGACTTTTTCGTTGATTAGATCTACTTTGCACTACTGATAGTTATCCATCAAAGTTCTTTAATGACTTCCCTGCAGGCCAGGGGAGTCATCTAGTATCTTATAACCGAGGTCTATGATAGAATATTATATGGAAAAGATGTTTAGATATGTTGGCTATGTCAAAATGAAGTGGTATATGTGAATCTGTTTTTGCTGTGTAACAAACAGTCCCTGAGTCTCAGTTGTGCACAACATTACACATTTGATTCTTACATACCTTTCATTCTAGGGCCACACTGAAGTGGAAGGAATTAGTCTCCTGATGATGGTGGCAGAAATTCAGGATAAGTGAAATATACCAGGCTTGTTAATGCTGGGCTCATGATCTACTCTCATCCCATGGTCAAAGCGAGTCACAACACCATGCCCAAAATAAAGGACAAGAATATATAATCTATGTTTTTTGAGAGAATTTTAAAGCTACCTGGAATATGAAGTGAGTTCACACCTGTGAGTGAAGAATTGAACCCAGTAGTTCAACCTGATCATTGTGTTAGGCATTTTATCCAGATCTTGGAAAGAGAAAGTGAGCAGATAATCATATACCTCTCAGTCATAGAGCTCTAACTCAGTGAATGAGTCCTGGATAGTATAATTTTTCTACTGGTTTCTAATAAACTATCCCAAAAGTCCATGCCTTAGAACACAACCACCTTAAGTAGTTTGTAATTGTGTAAGTCAGCAATCTGAGCTCAGCTCACTGGGATGGTCCCTCTAGTCAAAGCTGCTCCTGGCTGGATTTCCTTAAACAACTCCAACAGGAAGTTGGTGCCTTGCTTTGTTCAGCAGGCCAGCCAGGGCTTGTTCACACGTGGTGTAAAATTTCCCTGTACAAGAGAGGATTCTCAAGGCCTCTTAGGACCAGGGTTTGGAACTGATGCCCACTGCTGCTGCACTTGTGGCTCAAACCAAGCCAGACATGAGGGATGTAGCATAAGGTAGCCAACCTCCTGAGGGAGCAAATTTCAGATAATCTTGGGTTATTTTCACAGTCTACTAAGTGAATGCCAAATATGTATTCTGCTATTGGAAATAACAGTATAAGGGTTTGTCCCCATCCAGCATTTACTATATAGATGGAACCTAAGGAGGAAAAAATACTAAGTGCTGGTAAAGTTAAGAGAAGGAACCTCCATCTGTAACTCTCTGTACCATGGGACATGATTACTTGTCCTGTATTACTTAATGACACAATACTAAAAGTATGCTGACATTGTATAAGTATTATGATGGCAGCCAGTTATTATTAATCTGATATCACACCAGCAATCTACTGGGTAAACCCACTGGGTCTAAATATACTGAGAAAGTTCCCATGTCTGTCCATCCTCAATTAGTATCACCTGTCAGTTCTTTTCTAAGGAATGGTGTTGCAGCTGCTAATAACAGCTGTCAGCAGCAGCTGCAACAATAACACTAACCCCAAGTTCCTATAGGACCATTGTTTATGAGAGCATTGTGTCAAACTACAAACATGTGCTATGTCATGTATCCTTCCAGGGTTATATTTATTCAGGAACATTTGGCCACAGTGAAGGGCCAACTGATCACTCTTTCAAATATATCTCTCCCTGGAGTCCTTATTATCCACTTCATCTTATGAAGAGTTTTAGTGCAACACTATCTCTCACTTCAGGCCTATAAGATCTATTTATTTGGTTCAACTTTCTTTGGATTGTTCTGTATTTCTCCTCCACTGAATCCTATTTTCCTTCTTATTTATCTAAAAGAATAATTTGTTTATTTTCCCTCAGCTTTGTAGAGCTCACAATAGCTTTGCAGGATATCCATGACTTTGTTTTGGAAAATATATATTCTAGAAGTGTATTTTAATATTGTAAAGAGTTAATTTTCAGCTTGTGATAGTCATTAAAGTCCCCCCAAAATACTTTTAGAATTCAGCTGGAAAACTATATGCCATTCTTGTTAAGACTTGAAATTATCTTGTTCGGATTCTTGACAGCCCAAAAGGACATGAATAGTTATTGCTGTGTTTGAGCACCGCAAGGAATTTTGCCTGAATTCCAGGACAGTAAAGGAAAGTGGGAATATTCTTTAAGACAGTGTTCCTGTGAAGAAGCTATAACATAAATTAAACATAAAAGAAGTCACAAATTCCCATCTTTTTCTCAAAAGCATATATTTTTGTACCTTGTTCAGAGTGGTTGACCCAAAAAATGGATATTGAACAGAATCAGATCCATCTTTAGGGTAACTATGCAACTTACTTCAAGAGTTATTGAGTATTTTTTAGTCCCATCCTTCTGGGTTCTAATCAGGTCTTCTCTGGGAATCATCTGAGACATTAAGTTTATTAGCACTTCCTCATAAATCTGTATAATTCAATGTCAGTGTTCTGCTTATACCACAACCTGAAAATTTTGTAGAAAATGACTCCAATGATTTTTCTAATCCTGTGAACATTCTCTCCATCCAGAACCAAGATTAAGAATAAAATGGTGGCAGAGGGGAGGTTAGGGCTTAGTTTTCATAGCCTTAGTTCTCCAATCCTACTCAGAAGGCTTTGAGTATCTCAGCTGTGCTCATTCAATCATCCCTCCCCCTTTTCAATATGAATATGGTTGTCATGAACCAGCTGCACACTGTAGAAAGATCCACAGCTCCACACCTATGGGGGAGAAATTGGACAAGACATTACATGCCCTCTACCTCTAATTGAAGACTTCCTCTACACTGGATGGGCTGGCAGAAACTGCCTGGCATCCTGAGACCCACAAGCTGGCCAGGAGGGAACACCATTAAATTAGACCAGATTTTTGAGTCAAGTGAAGAGCACGTGAGTCAGGTCAGTAAACAGAAACTTATGAAGGTCCATCAAGATGGAAAACACTCAGGAGATCACTACTCTTCTAGGGTGTCCCCACCACCATGATAAGTTTTAGTCAGTCCTTGCTGAGGTGTGGTATAATTGTGCCTGAGCCTCCTTCCCATACCATCTTCCTCATTTTAACATAATATTCTTATGTTTATCTCTCTGTCTTCTGGATTCCCCCACTATCATGAGAGCATCTCCAACATGCAAGATTTAGAATTTTTTTGAGAAAGAAATGTCCTTCAGTTAGTTCCAGTATTCATGTTTTATTTTATTTTATTTATTTATTTTTGTCATCGTGGATCCGATTCATGACCTTGCACTTGGGAGGCAGGCACTGGAACCAGTGAACTAACTTCCTAGCCCCCAGTTTCAGCATTCATTAAAATAACATGATTTGACCATTCTATTTTTAAGAACCCCAAGGCCATGTATGTCTTCTATGGGCATAAGATTCTTGTGGACTCTTGTGTTTATTTGGTGAATAGCTTGAGAATGCAAAAAGAATGAAAACAAGTGAGTGTCAGAATACAGGGAAAATTACAATAAAATGGGTAAAGGAACAAAGAAGGAAAGATTAAGTCATGCCTGACCAACATTATTTTAATTTTCACATTACATTAATTAGTGGAGGAAGGAACATCAGAGTATCTTCCTTTAATGAACATACAGTTGAATGATCTGTGAAATAGCCATCACATTCATTGAGCAAGCACAAAAGTTGATGGCTAAAATTTCAAAAGGGATTGTGTACCAGTACAGGTAGGTGCATGTTGTAGCTTTAAGGAAAAATTTATCCAGCTGCCAATTAAAGGAAGTACTCTCAACCTGTGTGAAAGCGCTCATATCACTGGTGAGTGGAGATGATATCAGAGTGCAAAACCCCAGGTTTTCCTTCCTGAGGGAGTGTTATTTCTGGTGCATCTAGGGTTTAAGCATCATCAGACTTGCTCTTGTCATGCCTGTCTCTCTGTCTGACATAGCGAAAAGTCAAAGAAGACCAGGGCAAAGTGAAAATAACTTTATTGTAAGGATCACAAGAAGTGGTACAAAGCCACCCTAGGTAAGGAGTTGGATTAATGAGAGCTGAGACCCCTCTGAATCTGGGGTGAGGATCCTGGTTTATAGGATGTGGGTCTTATGTCACCTTGTGGAAGACTGACACTTGATCAGTTGGATATTGAGCTTGTTGCTAGGGGTTTGGTCTTGTGGACTACAGGGGAATTTTCCAGAGTAGCTTCTTATGGTGAAGTTGTCTATTGAAGGGAAGTTTAAGGGGAGCAGTAGCTCACACAGATGCAAGTGTGGAACCACAATCTGTCTGCTTCAAACCACAAAACTTCTGAAAGCTGTTCACTGCTCATTGCCCCACAGAGCCTGCACTTTCCACCCTCTAAATCAGGTCTGGGTCTCATTGATGTAACAGTTATATATGGACCAACTAAAAAAAAAATATGGACCAGCTCATGAGGACCTCATAAATCACTGTTTGTCAAGAAATAAAGTGGAGGGGGAGAGATCTATAAGGATAACTAATAGAAGGGATAGATACAATAAAAATAGAAACGTTAAAACATCCCCCCAATAATATGCTATTTGGGTAGAAGGGAGGGGAAGGGGGATGATGGAGTGAAAATGATCATCATGTATGAATCTGTCAAAATGAAATCTATATACCAAGATACACTAATGAGAAAAGAAGGGAATGAAAAAATTATGCTGTATTATGTACATGCACCAACTGACCACAAGGAATATAATCATTACACATGCAGTCATAAAATACTTGGAAAGATGGGTCTCCAATCTGGTATTGGTAGACCCAGTGCATACTGTGCTAAAAAGTGCCCTTGTGTATTAAAAAAAAAATGGAAAGATGTGGAAAGGAAAAGGAAGAAAGAAATCACTTGACTGAAACAGCACCCAAATGATCACAGGTCAAGAAGAGACACTTTGAATGACGTAAGAAATTCTATTATGTTCAGACACTGTAAAGGTAGCAAGACATTTTTTAAAAAAGTAAAATATGGCCCAAGTAGGGGACAAAATAAATCTCTAAAATGGACCCCAAAGAACTGGAAATCTATGAATTGGTTGAAGAAGAAACAAAATGGCTATCATAAAGAGGCTCAGTGAGCTAAAGGAGAACCCAAACAGACAGGAAACAAAATCATCAAAATGATAATGAACAAAATGAGAGTTTCAACAAAAATAGAAGAATGAAAAAGAAAGAATTCAAGAAAGTGGAGTTGAAGGAACTAAATTTTTAAAAAATCAATGGAGAAAATTAACAGTAGACTGGACCAAAGAAAAGAATGATAGGTCATTTGACTGAGCACTCTGGTAGGCTGAGGCAGGAAGACTGCAAGTTCAAGTCTATCCTAGGCAACATAGTGAGACCCTGCCTCAGAATAAAATGTAAAAAGTACTGAGGATATAGGTCACTGTGAAGGCACTGAGTTCAATGGTTAGTACTGAAAAAGAAAAGAAAATTATTTGAAATTATTGAGTTAGAGGTAGAAAAGGCAAAGGAATAAAGAAAACTTAGAAAAAGCTTAAGAGATTTACAAAGCACCATCAAGTGGACCAATATTTGCATTATAAATTTTCAGAAAGAATGCGCAGAGAACCTATTTGAAGAATAATCACCAAAAGCATCCAAATTTGAGGAAGGAAATTGACATACAAATGTGAGAATCTCAATTCAAATCTGAGTAACCACAAGAAACCCACACCAAAATAAATCACTACCAAAAGCCAAGGAAATAATCTTTAAGATGGCAAGGAAAAAATACTCATCACATATAAGGGTGTGCCACTGAGGTGATTAATGGATTTCTCAGCAGAAATCTTGCCAGCCAGAGGGCAGTGGGATGAGCTATTCAAATTGCTAAAAATGAGAATTAACTTGTGTCATATACTGGTACAAATTCCCCAATGTTTTGTGTGATTGTGAGCTGTATATAAAGTGTATTAATAAAGGATTCAAAAGAAAACAAATTGCTGAAAGAACTGCCAGCCTGCAGTTGCATGCTGCTGTGCAACAAAACTCTCCTTCAAAAATGAAGAACTAAAGGCTTTTTGCAAATGAACAAAGCTGCTTAAAGTTGCTGTACAAGAAATCTAGAGAGTCCTTCAAGTTGAAATAGAAGGGTGCTAGGGCAACATGAAAGTCTATAAAAACAGGAAGGTGTGAGTGAAAGTAGCTACATAGACAAACAGAATCCTGTATTATTGTGATGTCTGTGCATTATCTTTTAATTATGGTAAGCAATTTTAAAGACATAGGCATGAAAACTAACTATAAACTATTGATGAATAGGGAAAAATAGTCTAAGAGACTAGTCATATGAATGACCCTGTGAAAGCCACTTGGATTTGTAGACACAAGATGCCCCACTTTGTAAAGTTATCCAGCTAAGAGTAAGGAAAACAGGGATTAACACATTAGACACAGATAGAAAATAAATTTAGACAGCTTGTTATGTGTGACTTTATTCAACAGTGATATTAATAGCAGTAAGTTTTGTGAGAAGCCAGCCAACGCCACTATGTTTGATTTGAAAGATTCAAATGACTTGAGAATTTGTGGAGTCAACTTCCAGAACCCAGGTCATCTGCCATTAACACTGTCTGAGTAATTCTTTGTTTTAAAAGAGATTCTGTTGGTAAAGATAAACAAATTAGGATCAGGGAGAACATTTGAGAAAGGCAAGAGTCCAAATTCTAATCCCAGATTAGAATCCCAGACAATAGCACAATATAACTCTCTCCAACTATCCACTATCCTTTTTTTCTTTTATTACAACAGGATGACAATGGTCCTTTCCACTGGACTCAGTAATATGTAACTTCATTTTCTTATTTATTTTCATACTTGTGACATCAGCCAAATTCTACTAAACCAAAAAGATTTTCAAAAAGTGTCATCAGACTAGACTGGGAAGGATTGACTTGGTATATGATGTCCAGGACAAAAACATCCCCCACAATAAGATAGCAGGAAGAATGACCTCCACAGGTGGCACTCTGGAAACAGTCACGTGAAATGTATATAGGTTCTGTGAGGGACAAGCTATTTGTGTGGATGGAATGTGTTGGTTTCTCAGGGTTGCAAAGTGATTCCATCAACAAACATCTTTGTTATACACAAGAGAATCACCTCAACCTTGTCTGTATATGTGTAAACTATGGATACCAGTTATTCTATTATAAAAGAATGTGAGTGATGAACAAAGTATTGTTGAAAAACTTACAGACATATGCATCATGAAATACTTAAAGCCTAAATATACCAAGTCTTCTTATTTTAAGTTTGTAGAGTTATAATACCTTCCTCTATCATATTTAAGATGTTCAGAGAGATCAGGGAAATAAACGTTGGGAAGATCACGCTGTGTGACTTGGTGTGGTGTTAGTAAGACTTGTATAGAGGAGGTGTATGTTAAAATATGAATTCAAAGAATTTAGCAATTATCTTTCACTGTGCTGTGATTAATACACTTCTCTGTGGACCATACAGCAACTGTGTAAAATCATCATTGCCTCAGAATACAGCAATTTATAATCTTCTCTAGAGCCAAGACTGAGTCAGAGCACCTGTATTTAACTAAGGGCTGTGGGTACTGAGATGATATGCACAGCAACCACCCTTGAGCATTGGCCCAACCTGATGCAAAGGGTAAAAGCAAGGGCTTCAACACAGATGGGTCTAGAAGACATTACAATATACTAGATGAAATAAACCAAATGCAGTATAAATACTGTAATGACTTCACTTAGGAGCAGGCAACTCTAGAGACAGAGAGCTGAATGGTGGTTTTGAGGAATGGGGAAGGGAAAAAAAGAGAAAGTGTCTAATGGGGACAGAGTTTCAGTTTAGGAAGATGAGAATTTGTACAGATGGTATCGATGTTAATAGCCATGAGTTTTGTGATAACAGTGTAAGTATGCATAGTACCTGCATGCTCAGGAATGACACATTTGACAATAATAAAGATAGCCAATTATGTGCAACATATTTTATAATTTTTTTGTTTTTGAGATAGTGTCTCACTTTGTAGTTCAGGCTGGCCCTGCACTCGCTATGGAGCCCAGGCAAGCCTGGAACTCAGCAATCCTCCTGTCTCTGCCTCCTGAGTGCTTGGATCACAGTCGTGAGCCACCACGCCCGGCATTGCGGTATGTGGTATTGATTGCTGGTGGGCGTGAGTCACCACGCCCAGCATTGTATGTGGTTACTGGGGGTCGAACTCCAGGACCTTGCACTTGCAAGGCAGGTGCCGGAACCACTGAGCTAAATCTCCGGCCCATATTTTATAATCTTTAAGGTTCTAAAAACATGGTCTTCAGAATGTGACTCTGGATGTCCCTTTACCACTCAACAGCAGGCTCCAAAGGAGTCTCTCTGCTGTCCTAAGCCTCCATCTTCCTGGAAGAAGGAAGTGACCGCAGGCATTTTTGCTGGATTATAAATAACTTAGAAGATGTAGCAGGTTCATTGAAGACACACTGTCCCTGCACACAGCCTCAAGCTCTGAGCTTTGGTCCCCCTTGACTCAGAACTCATGGGCATGAAGTTGGAGCTCAGTGATGTTGGACCCCAAACACAGAGCTCCAAGGTAGGACAGGTGTCTTTGGTCCCTACTGCCTCAGTCACCATTCACCACCAACAAAGAGGCTTTGATCCACCCAAATGGATCTCTTATGGACTGGATGTCAAGACACTTAAAATCAAGATGATAGAATGTGTTCATTCAGGAAGCTTCATGGGACTCAAATTCCTTGCTTTTAGCTTCAGAAGCTGCCTGTAGTCCTTGATTGTGGCATCTTCTTGTGTCACTTCAGGTCTGCTGCCATCATTCCTCTGATCCTCTCTCCTTTAAGGGTTGGAGTATTTTGGGTATCCAGGATAGTCTCCTCATCTCAAGATCCTAAATTCAGTCCCTCCTGCAGAATTCCTCTCACTAGTACATGTACATCTCCTTCGGTCCAGAAGAATGTGGTCATCTAGCTGACTGCACCAGGCAGTCTGTTTTCTCAGGACATCACTAGCTGCCTTTACATGTCATATCCCTGACCCAAGTGGTAGGAATAAAGAGTGACTGTGCTAAAGGTTAGATATCCCTGACTGTGGGAAATAGGGGAAAGGACCATAACTAGAACCTTTGCATTAGATTCTAGTCTCCTGTGAGTTGTCAGCACAGGGCAAAATAATAATAATTACACAGACATTGTGGAGATCC
>PVIC010003895.1:0-65777 GCA_004025085.1 Thryonomys swinderianus | reverse complement strand
GGCAGAGACAGGAGGATTGCTGAGTTCGCGGCGGCTTGCCTGGGCACCATAGTGAGCTCAGGGCCAGCCTGAACTACAAAGCGAGACCCTGTCTCAAAAAGCAAAAAAAACCAAAACAAACAAACAAAAAAAAACGGAGTATTACTCTGCCATAAAGAATAGCAAGTTTCATTCATTTATGTGCAAATGGACACACCTTGAGGACACACTAATAAATGAAATAGATCACAGATATGTAGATATGGTATCTTTTCTTTGATATGAGAACTTGTAGATGTAAATGATTTCTAGAATATATGATATATTTTGTAAAATAGGAAATATTCAATGGGAATGTGGTGGGGGAATGTAATGAGGGGAAAGAATTAATATGATTTGTAAAGAAAAAGAAATAGCATGTATATAGGAGGTGGGGGGTTGTGGGTGGGTAGGGACATGGGGAAAAATGAGAATTAACTTCTATCATATACTGGCACAAATTCCCCAATGTTGAGTGTGATTATGAGCTGTACAGATAATGTACCAATAAAGAATTCAATAAAAAACAAAACAAAACACTGTCTTTACTCATGATGATATGATGTTCTATGTAGAAAGCCCCAAACAATCTATCCTGGAACTAATGAGCAAGTACAGCGAAGCTACATGATACAATATAAGTATCCAAAATATATTAGCAATAGAGAACTGGAATTTGAACCAAAGCAAAGATTCCATTTATAACAGCACGCTACAGAAATGAAACAGGAAAACTTTCAATAATCTATAATGAGAAAAAAAACCTCACAATGATATCCCACAGAACTTAGAAGGAGGAAGGGCCACATAAAATGACTGAAAAGCTACCATTTTTAAGGTACATTTTATGTTACTTGATTAGGAAAACCAAAGACCCCTTCATAACAATTTTTATCTTAATATGGACTAAAATAACTAGTATTTAATAAAGGACATTAAAAACATTGGAATAGGGCCGGGGATTTAGCTCAAGTGGTATCACGCCAACCTTGGATAAACAAGGGCCTGAGTTTGATCCCCAATACCGCAAAAAAAAAAAAAAAAGAAAAAAATCGGGATAATGCATTTCTAATTTTCCCATAAATTTTCCTTCAACAGAACCATATTTTTACTTATACATATTAAGAGAAAAATGATGTTATCTTAAACTGGAGACCTGACTTCTGTAATGTGCTATTAGAGCTTGGTGAGACTTAGAGGTTGAGGACACATAGATTTTATTCAATGAACTTATGAAAACTTTTTCATTTCTTTCTAAAACAATCATTTCTCTTAGGCCATGTTGGTGAAGGGAATAGGAGAGGTTGAAAAATCAAATAGAACAAGATAAAGTGAGTGGAAAAAACATAGTAAGAAGGAAATATGGCTCAAACTATAAAAATTAGTCATGGACTTTACTTAGGAGCAAAGACACCAGAAAAGGAATAGTTCTATGATGCTACATCGTTTGCACATACATCTGTTGGTACTATGCACTATAATATAGAATTACATAAAATTTAAGAGGTATTAATAATCCCCTTATAAATCTACAGTTAGCACTGAGAAAAAATTTCAGCACTGAGAACAACAATTAGGTCTAAAGATCTGTTACAGGGATTAAGATGTCTTAAGTTCTAACTGTACTGCTTGCATTCTATTTGTACCCTTTTTAAATGATATTTTCCTCTGAGGATGATTCTCTGCATTCATAGCTTTAGAGCAGTCATCTATTACCTATAGTGAGAAACAAAACAACAAGACCCACAAATAAAAGTCTATATAAGCAAGGGAATATCTTTTTTTTTTTTTGAGACAGGGTCTCACTTTGTAGTTCAGGCTGGCCCTGAGCTCGTTATCTTGCTCAGGCAAGCCTCAAACTCAGCAATCCTCCTGTCTTTGCCTCCTGAGTGCTGGGATTACAGGCATGAATCACCACGCCTGGCACTAAGGGAATATCTTTTAGGAGACAACCCTAAAAGGGTAAATTACAGGGCCAGAGATTTAGCTCAGTGGTTCCAGCGCCTGCCTCACAAGCGCAAGGCCCTGTGTTCGATCCCGGTAACCACATACAATGCTGGGTGTGGTAACTCACACCCACCATCAATCAACACCACATACCACAGTACCAGGCATGGTGGCTCACACCTGTAATACCAGCATGCGGGAGGCAGAGGCAGGAGGACTGCTGAGTTCAAGGCTTGCCTAGGCTACATAGTGAGCTCAGGGCCAGCCTGAACTATATAGCGAGACCCTGTCTCAAAAAAAAAAAAAAAAAAGCATAAATTACAAAAACTGTAATATGTTATGGTTGAGATCTAAAATGGCCCCCATAGCCTCATGTGATTGGATTACTGGGGCATTACAGCTAACTTGCTATTAGAAGGTGTGATTTGGGGAAAAGAGGAAGGCCATTGCGTGCAAGTCTGGTAGGGGTATAGCTCTTTTCCCAGTTCTTTGTTTCCCCAACAAATTTTCTTTCCCATTGTACTTGAGAGGCAGGCACAGCACCAGTGAGCTAAATCCCTGGCCCCTCTCTTCCCTGCTCTTCTTATGACTTGTTCTCTGCTTCTCCAGGGCAATGTGAACAGCAGCTTTCCTTTGCCAGACCCTTCTACCATGCTGCTTCTGTCAGAAGTCAGCCAATCATGCAAGAAGTGAAACGTCTAAACATGAGTCAAAACAAACCTCTCTTCATTTAATTTGTCAGTGTTAGGTACTGAGCCTCAATGACAAAGAAAGTGACAGACATATCACCAGTATAAACATATATACCCTGATTATATAGTTATTATAAAAATCAAGCAAAGAAAGGATACACTAAAACTAGCCTTTCAATGGCTTATGTATATCCCATATCCTTTGTTGTCTCGCCCGCCCTCATGCATTACTCCTCCTCAATTTTCTATTACCATTCTCATATGTCCTTTAATCTTTGGGACCAAAGAGAATTTATGATCTTGCTAAATATGCACAGAGGGTGCTAGAGAGACTTCAACATAGTGTCATTGTTTTACGAGTAATAATTATTTCACATCTAACTCTCCAACAAAATGAAAGCTCCTTTAAGGAGCTTTTTGACATCACCTACAACCAAATATAATAACTGGTAAATTACAAATTCATTTTATAGTTACAAAATAAAAAGGAAACACTGAGAACTCTAAGAACTGACAAACAAGATAGAGTTACCATCAAGAATTAAATGTGGAACTGTTTAGATGAGAGTTGAAGCTGTAATTATAAGGTGACAATTAGCCAAGCATTTAAGACTCAGATGGGACATCTTGTAGGAATAAAAAGCTTTAAATGGAACAAATTTAAGGAGTAGTGCTGGGGACAGTGGTTTAATTCCTAACATACACCAGACTATTTAAAAATAAATAAAAGAAAAAAATAAGCATGGGCTCAAGAGGAGAAAATGAAAAACTGTATTTTATACATATAGACTTTCTGTAAGTATCTTTGGTAATTTAATGTCTTAATGGAGGCACTTATCTATGTTGACAGTATCTTGAAGTTTAGTGTATGTAAGATAGTTATTTTGAGAGTCTTTAAGTATTATTTAATTTGCTAAGTAAATCTGCAAATTGTTTTTATCCAAGATATTTTAAAAGGTATACTTTCACATGTATAGTATGATTTTGTATGAGGAACAAGCAACCTGGAGTTATAAATACCTAAAATAGAATTTTTCTTATCATTTCATTAGTTCTGTGATCAAAAAAATTAGTGGTTTATCTCTGGATGAAAAAGGAATTGAGATGTGTTATACAAATATACCAGCTCCACAACATGAATGTAAACATTAGGCATTGCAAACAGAGTAATAAAAATAAGTAAAACGAGGTTGATAAACCTATGTCTTAGGGTTTCCCTGAGGTTTAAATGAGGTCATTTCTGGGAAAATCATAGACAAATAGTGTAACTTTATTTCCTTATAACTTTCCTTCAGAGAGAAAAAACTGTTTTCCTTTGGAAACATTAATTTCAAAAACTAGTATCCTTAAATAAATTTGCCTTCTATTTTTCAAAATTGAGCCAACACAAACAAAAACATATGAACAAACACCTTAGCTTTCCTTTCTCTATCAGCTGGAGTATCTGTCCAGACTGATCGATCTCCAGACTTGTCGTCAGCTCTTCTTTTAAAGGTTCTTGGCCCAAGACCAAAGTCTTTCATTTCTGGGGGAAGTTCAGTCATCCATGATTCTCTTGTAATTGGTTTAGATGAATCCTTTAAGAGAAATAAATTTAAAACATACACACAAATATCATGCATATATATGTATATATATAATATAAATAATAAATATGGTATAAACAATTACATCTATCAATTGGGGTTTTAAATTTATTTAATACACTAACAGAAAGGACTGATGTTTTTGTAGTATATAGCTGTCACATATGTTGCCATGTACTTTCATCTAGTTTTTCTTTTGACTATATTTTGCCATACAAAGTATTTTTAGTAGACAATTTTTTCCTTTACAGTTTCTGGACTATACAGTTCCTAAATTGATATGTATGTATGTATATGGTACATATATATAAACATGTGTGATGGTGCATGCCTGTAATCCCGGAATGTGGGAGGCTGAGGCAAGAGGACTGTCAGAAATTTGAGGCCAGCCTGACTACGTAGTGAGTTTGAGGCCAGCCTAAACTACGTGGTGAGACTTTGTCTCCAAAACAAAACAAAATAAAACAAAACAAGACATCAAAGAAAGACAATGTACAATAAGTACACTTGAAAATAAGCATACCTATCTCTAAATTTTAGAAATAAATATTAACATATATGTATATATATATTAAATATATATGTATATATTTCGATGTTTATCTCTAACTTAGATATTTTTGGTCAATTTAGCTTATTTCTTAAAGTATCTTTAAAAAACTTACATCATTTCCTTTAGTTAGTTTTTCTTTCATTCTTTGGGCCCTTTTTTCAAAGTCTGTTGTTACACAATAGTTAACAGGCCCTTTTGCAGGCATTGGTCCAACAATGTCTTCGTCTTCACTGCTATCTGCTTCCTTTTAAAATAAGACATTAATTTTAATCCAAGAGATTGTTACAAGTTATGGAAGAATGATCCTAATTTACTTAAACTTAATTAAAATGGATTAGCCATAGGTAATTAAACAGACAATATTTTTATTCGTGGGCTTGTCACTGATCAATGAAGACCCTTTCCCTGCCTTCTTTGAGTGCATGATAGACAACAAATCCATGGCATATAGACTGTCCCATCTTTTCTCCTGTTATGACAGACATCATTAAATTTTAGCTTTCTTCCTGATGGATACAGGCCTTTGAGTTCCTTTTTTTTTTTTTTTGGTAGTACCAGGGATTGAACTCAGGACTCTGTGCTTGCCAGGCACGTGTGGCACCACTGAGCTAAATCCCCAGAGCCCCCTTAGAGCTCTTAACACAGGATTCCTGACACCTATCACCAGTTGGGCAGTGACCACACATTTGAAAACAATTCTATTTGAGGAACATGAAAAGCTTTTTGGAATAAGATATAAAAACAGGGCATTCTTGGAAGATATATTTCCTTTATGAGACAGAGTCTGTCAATAATCCACATTGACCTAAATGAGTTAAATCAGTTCCAAAAGTATCTTACTTATCCTAAAGATATAGTATTGTAATGAATTAACATAACTCATTCTAATTAAGTTATTTTGATAAATGGTTTCCAAAGTATGATTTAGTATCAGATGATTTATATACTAGGGCTTAGCAGTTGTCCTTGTACTCCAGGTTTATTAAGACATTTAACAATGATATGCTAGTCCTTTCACTTCATCATCATTTTTCCCTACTAATATCCAATAGTAAGTTTCTAATTGTTTTTCTCTGACCCCCTATATTATTTTTACCAATAATTACACAATTATTTATTCTTATGGCTTACTCTAAATCATACACATACATTTAGTAAATATGGATTTTAGCATAAACAGGCATGTTTAGTTCTTATAGCAAAATTTAAATGCCTTCATTCCTGTTTTCTTTTTCAAGAAATGTATTAGTTTATAGTTAAGATTTTTTTTTTTTTGAGATAGGGTCTTTGTTGTTCAGGCTGGCCCTGACCTCACTATGTAGCCCAGGCAAGCCTTGAACTCAGCAATCCACCAGCCTCTGCTTCCTGAGAGGTGGGATTATAGGCATGAGCCACCATGCCCTGCACTTGTGGTGTGTGGTACTGATCGCTGGTGGGTGTGAGTCACCATGCCTGGTATTGTATGTAACCAGGCATCAAATTCAAGACCTTGTGCTTGCTAGGCAGTCGCCAGAACCACTGAGCTAAATCTCTGGCCCTGTTTTTCTTTTTTTTGAGACAGGGCTTCCCTGTGTATTCCAGGCTAGCTTTGAAATCACTATGCAGGAAATACATTACTTTAATTCAACATTTAGTACTTAACGTGTTTATAGCTTATCTCTACAATACTAAGATAACAGCACAGATGTTTATCTTAAATGTATTTATAATTCCTCATAATATAAAATACTTGGTGACAAAGTGATCAAATAAAAAGATAAAGAACTTAAATATAACTGTCATGTTTCAATACAGTATGGTATTACAAGATGGGATAAACTAATGGTACTTTTATCTCCAACTATAAAGAGGTAGTTTTATTAATTTCAACATGGTCTTGCTAAGATTTTTTATAAACTTGGGTTACCTATGTTGTTGGGAGACATAAATTAAATGGGGGAATGTAGAAGCAAACAGAAAACTAGGCCCAATACACTACACTAAGGTATTAAGTCATTTTGGTGTGCTAGCTGAGTTATTTAATGATTTTGAAAGGTGTTTTCTTAGTCACTGTACTCATTATGGTACAAAATACCTCATACCTACAACTTAAAAGAGAAGAGGTTTATTTTGGTTCAAAATTTTAGTCCATAGTTGGCTAGCTCCACTTAGAAAGGAATGGTGGAAGGGTCTGGTAGAAAAAATTGCTTACCTCATGACAGCTAGGAAGTAAAAGTGTCAAGAGAGGACTTCAGAAGGGAGAGATGCCCTTCTAAATCACCTACCCCCAATGAACTGCCTTTTCTGACTTGACCCCACCTTTTTTTTTTTTTTTTTTTTGAGACAGGGTCTCACTTTGTAGTTCAGGCTGGCTCTGAGCTCACTATGTAGCCCAGGCAAGCCTCAAACTCAGCAATCCTCCGGTCTCTGCCTCCCAAGTGCTGGGATTACAGGCGTGAGCCACCACACCCAGCAACCCCACCTTTTTTTTTGAGACAGTTTTGTAGTTCAGGTTGGCCTGAGCTCACTATGTAGCTCAGGCAAGCCTTGAACTCACAGCAATCCTCCTTCTTTTGCCTCCAGAGTGCTGGGATTACAGGCATGGGCCACCACACCCAGCATTCTACCCCACCTCTTAACAGTAAAACAACCGCAATATTCTAATAATCCAGACACCTTCCCAAACACAGGAGGATTAGGGGGGATTAGATCTAAACATAACAGGTATAATAATTTATCCAGAAATACAACAGGAATTATGTACTCTATGGGGTTAGTTTACATACACCTAATTTGAAGCCCCACTTGGCATTGCTTTAGTCCTGTGACCTGAGGCATATTATTTAACCTTTCTAACCTCTGGCTTTCTTGTCTTTTTGAGAGGCATAACAGCTTCTACCAAAACCTGATCTATAGCCAAGAAACTGCAGTTTGTTCATCTCTGAAGCCATGAAACTGGGACATGTTTTAACTCCTGGAGAAGAATGATGATAATTTTAAGTCAATCACTTGTGTCATTATCACTGCCCATCTGACTCACTTAGGTATGAACATATGATACACTTTTGGTCAAACATGGGCAAAGAACTTTCTGGGAAGGTTTTCTTTCCTCTCCTTACACAGGTGAACAGGATTACTCCCCTTCTGTGTTTGGACACTGGTAACTGCTTGTGAATCTTAAGACTCTTGGCATGATGAAAAAATCAGCCTAATAGAAATTAACATGCATTAAAAAATGAGCCCTTAATATCATTAGACTATGGCAGTGGTGGTGAACCTATGGCACACATATTATTGTGTTTTTCTTCTTTTTTTTTTTTTTTTTTTTTGAGACAGGGTCTCGCTTTGTAGTTCAGGCTGGCCCTGAGCTCACTATGTAGCCCAGGCAAGCCTGGAACTCAGCAATCCTCCTGCCTCTGCCTCCCGAGTGCTGGGATGACAGGTGTGAGCCACCATGCCCGGCACTGTGGAATGTGATATTGATTGCTGGTAGGCGTGAGCCACCATGCCCAGCATTGTACGTGGTTACCCGGATCGAACTCAGGGCCTTGCGCTTGTGAGGCAGGCGCCAGAACCACTGAGCTAAATCTCTGGCCCACTTGTGTTTTTCTTTTAAAACAAAAGATGCCTGACGTGGTGGCTCACACCTGTAATCCCAGCACTCGGGAGGCAAAGGCAGGAGGATTGCTGAGCTTGAGGCTTGCCTGGGCTACATAGTGAGCTCAAGGCCAGCCTGAACTACACAGTGAGACCCTGTCTCAAAAAAAAAAAAGATGCTAATACATAAGTGCTTTTTTCTAACATAAGACCCCAGCACTCAGATTTAACTGTAGTGCTGGTACTTTGAGAAGGTTTTGGGTTACACTTTGAGCAGGTGGTCTCTAAAAGGTTTGTCATCACTGGGTTATGGAATTAACCAACTTTACTTCTAAACTTGTTACTATTTATGAAACACATTTTCCATATCTGTAGAATACAGAATGTATACTACCAAGGAAATTACACAAGCAACACATTACCTAATAAAGTACGCTACATTAAGTTCCATTTTGAGAGCTATTATACACAGAGTAACTCCAAAGTCTATGATCATAACTATTTCACTGTATTTACTTTCAGTGATGGCAGCATAACCAACGGATTCTCAGTGATGAGCAGGAGTCTCTTAAAGTATCAATTCACTTGTATATATAAAATAGATAAGATAAAAATAACATGCATTTTATGAGGCTGTGGAGAAGATAAAAATAAGACCCATATATGAAGAAAATTTATTTCAAATGATAAAGTACTCTATAAATGTCAGTTACTTTCAAGGAAAAAAAAACCCTTCATTTTTTACTCCCAAATCATTTAATCTATCTTTTCATAAAGATCACTTATCCATCAGTGCATCTGCTGGGTTAATTAAAGGTAAAAAGTATCATTAAAAGCTTCTCATAGTTGGACTAACAAGCCTATAATGTAGGACTCTGGAAAGCTGAAGTAGGAGGACTGTAAATTGAAGCCCACCCCGGAAAACTTAAGTTATTTAATGGACCCAGTATCAAAATTAGAAAAAAAGGGTTGGGGATGTAGCTCAGGGGAAAGGCTCTGAGTTCAATCCCCAGAAAATCACAAAACCAATTTTTTCAGTTTTTTTTCCTCTAGGTCAAATCACAATGACTCCTTAAGCATTATGTGCCACTTTAAAGCTTTCCTTTAAAAATAAACAGCATGTTGGGGATAGAGGCACACACCTGTAACCCCAGCATTTGGGAGGCTGAGGTAGCAAGATCATTGTGAGTCAAAGCCAGCCTGAACTACACAGTAAGACCCTGATTTAAAAACTCCAAAGCCAAAAACAAAAAAGCAATTGAACACAATTAATCTTGATTTTTTTCTAACAGCTCTTGGTTTTATTTATGTTATAATATTAAATCAATATAAGTATAACTCAGTCTTAGGTTATACTTAGTCAAGTGATCACAGTTATCACTGAAGTTCTTAATTTGTTACATCTTATTTTTTGCATGAACATTTTCCAAACCTGAGAGTTGAAGTATGATGATACTTGTCCTGGATCATCTCTGCCTTTGTCACTTTTCTGTGTAGATTTAATGAAACCAGGGGGCAATGCAGGACCTATTATAGGCCTAAAAAATAACATGCACCTTTACATTAAAAGCAGTTTTAAGAGTAAAAATTCACAACAATCATAAAGTTGATAATAACCAATGCTGAAAATAAGAATTAACACATTATTTTTATTACTGTTGCTTAATATTTTTCTATGAGGTGTCTTAAATACAATTTTTGCATTTTAAACTATTTGTTAGTCAATTAGATACTAAACCAAAAATTCTCAGTCTTTGTGACAATGGTGCATGCCTAAATGTACTAAAGAAACAAAGTGTACTAAATAATAAAAAAAAACTTATCATGTACTAAAACTTGTGGTCTTTTTTCTATTTTGTGCCTTAACTTTCTTTGATATTCACTGTGCACAGAAAAATAATTTATGGACAGTATAATTACAGTAATACCTCTGTTTACAAATACTTTTGTTTAGAAATAATTCAGTTCACAAACAGAAATGTTTGGGAAAATTTTGCTTTCATTCACTACCCTGCAACAGATGATGAACACAACCATAGCCATCTTCCCTAGAATCCTTGAACAAATTAAATTTGTGACCTGAGGTACTACTGTATTCAGAACTACTTAAGGAGAAATTGAGGTCTTCCAAAGACATATATACATGCAACATGTGTCACTAATTAGTGGTATATGTAAATATATTTATCCAGTGTCCTAATAGTGCAGTGACAACATGGAAGTGCACATGACTGCAACTAATTCATTGAGCTTCAGAGGAGGAGTAAAATGTACTGAACTAAGTACATTTCAACTGGTGCACCTTTTGGTTTCTTTAAAGCAACCTGGTCAATGTAAGGTACTCCATTTAGGACAAAATTAATAGCAAAAGTCAACATACTCAGTGTGTAAGCCTTGCCCCTTTGTTGTCAAAGTTCATTGTCTTTCCAGTTGCTCTGCTGAAAAAGTTCCCACATTGAGGGAACTGTTAATTAGTTCAAAGGAGAGAAGTGCCTGAATTATTGACCTGACTTTATGTAGGGAAAAAAATAAAAGAGAAAATATATTTTCTACTCTTTGATACTACTCAGTTTCTCCATTGTTTCTCTGTACTATTGTTATCTCCATGGTTGTCCCTGTGCCACTGTTAGCAACCCAAATGACACTGAAGTCCTAAACTGAATTTACCACATTGAAATTAGTGTCTCACAGACAAGGTTTCTGGCAGACAAGACAGTACTGAGAGAAGGTCTTGGTTCTGATCCTGAACACTTAATAACTTCCTGTATTGATTCATAAAACCTTTCTGAGCAGGAAAATGCTGCACTTAAAAGACAAGGAAATTTGGGACTGTTAGAAAGACCCAAATTAGTTATAATTTGTAAGCTATAAGGAAGCACAGTATGGGTTTTTTTTTTTCCTCAGTACAATTATTAGCATAGATACAAATGCAATTACTGTCCAATTTTCTGGCTGCATGAGATTTATGGAGAAAAAATTAACGGTCTATAGGTTTTAAATATAATAGGGGTCAAATATATAGCTTAGTAGCATCACTAACTGCCTTGCAAGTACTAGGTTGTGAGTTTGATCCCGAGTATTGCAAAAACAAAACAAAAGAAAACCAAAAAATCTCCAAAACAAAACAAACTTAAATATAGGAAATATGACATAACCATGGAATGTGGTGGTTCTATAAGAAGTTTTGCTCTAAAATATGCTACTAAATATATTTTAAATCACATACACATTTAATTATTGGCAAAGTGTAGTTCTTAAGAAACAAACTGCTGCTGACCTAATGCTTGGGACCAGAAGTGTTTAGAATTTTATACTTTGGAATATTTGCACATACAGAGTGACATATCTGGGGGATAAGACTTAAATCTAAATGTGAAATTCATTCACATAGGTTGAAGGTAATTTAATGCAATAGTTTAAATAATTTTGCATATGAAACAAAATTTGTATACATGGAAGCCTTAGACTTTGTAATATTATGTTGGTGTTCAAAAATTTTAGATTTTGGAACATTTTGGATTTTAGATTAGAGACACTCCAACATTGTAAGAAAATACAATGTATTTTTTTAAAAGAAATGTATCAGAAAGGCCAGCACTTTCTATTCAGGACTGGATAATAAATTTTAGGCTTTGAGAGCCACATTTGGATCTCTTGGGCTTGTCTTTACTTTTACAACTACTATTTAAAAATACAAACATCATTCTCAGTTTAGGGACCATACCGAAAAAGGTACTGTATCTAAAAGAATCTGAGTTACATGGAAATTAGGACTTACTTCATATGATTATAAATTCTGAATATAAAAAATATGCATCTTTTTTACTTGTTCTTGCATACTGGTCTAGAGTGTTATGAATTATAAATAATTTAGCATATAATTTTTATTTGGTACTTATAATTTTTCTAGTTCTAAGAAGACAGGAATCAGTATTTATTATATATTTACCTTGTGACAGGCATAATACACAGTGTGTGCAGACAAATAAGAAATCTCAACCATCATAACAATTTTGGAAGGTATGTGTCACAATCCTACTTTACAAATGATAAACTTGACATTCAGAGAGGTTAGTCAAATTGTGTATTAAGATTTTTTCTTTTACAAGTAAATAATTAAGAAAACAAGTGAATCAGAAGTCTAAATCTCAGGATTCAAGCCCTAGGCCTACTACTTATCATGCATGCCACTTTAACTGTTGAAAGAGGGGAAGACAGAGGATCTTTACACCCAGTCTACCATCAAACATTTTTTGGGGATCAAATAAGAAATGAAGAAGTTTTTTATAATCTATAAGTATAATAGCATGTAAATATTTTTATTATAAGGAACAACTATTTTTCCCTATGATCAATTTTAAGTGTTATGAAACATATAAATTAAAATACAATCTTCATACAATTCTTTTTTTTTTTTTGAGACAGGGTCTCACTTTGTAGTTCAGGCTGGCTCTGAGCTCACTATGTAGCCCAGGCAAGCCTCGAATTCAGCAATCCTCCTGTCTCTGCCTCCCGAGTGCTGGGATTACAGGCATGAGCCACCACGCCCGGCTCTGTGGTATGTGGTATTGATTGCTGGTGGGTGTGAGTCTCCACACCCAGCATTGTATGTGGTTACCGGGTTCGAACACAGGGCCTTGCGCTTGTGAGGCAGGCACCAGAACCACTGAGCTAACCCTCTGGCCCCCCTTCATACAATTCTTTAATGAATTAGCACACACAATTGAAATCTTTTAAAGACTGGCCTGAAAAGTCATAGGTCATCACCTTGGAGGAGATTCATCCTGCTTTTTAAATCCAGGAGGAAGCGCAGGTCCAAAAAAGCCATCATCATCATCGTCATCATCATCATCCTGATTTCTCTTCTGTTTTCTGAAAACAGTAATATAAATTTATGAATATATGCCAACATTCTGACAAAGAGAAATTTTAGTATATGTGCTGCCGAAGCGAGCACGACAAAGAGAAATTTTAAAGGAAGCATTAACTTTAACCACTTGTACCAACAGAAAAAGCAATAAATTAACCTTGCTAAATAAGAAAAAATGAATACTACAATAGATCTTAATCTTTTTCTGGAATTTATTTCTGATCTAAAGTAGAAATCGATTAGTTTTTCAAAGCAGTAATGTACTAGTACTCCATGTTTTCTGTAATAATAGAGAGTCTAAGTTTGAATTTGCTTCTTAGATGTTTCTCAGTAAAATGTGTATGAGTTACCTCTTAATCTCATTTAAGGCAGGGTTGTAAATTTCTCTTTTTGCCTCACATACTGTTCGAAATTCATAAAATACCTTGCTACTCAGTAATATACAGCCATCCTCCTGCCTCTGCCTCCCGAGTGCTGGGATTACAGGCTTGAGCCACCAAGCCCGGCATAAATATGATATCCTCTTACTAGTTATTTCAGTCATAAGTGACTTACTTTGCAGATGGACCAGTGTCATCTTCTTCAGATTCTTGATTTCCTTCATATAAAGAACTACTGTCTTCATCGCTGTCTGATGAACTGGAACTACTGCTTTTGTAATTAGGGGGCAGAGCAGGTCCTGCAACTAAAGATTTGTTGTATGTCATAATGAGCCACAACTATTTCACTGAGTGTTCCTGGCTTTATTTTTCACTTTCTTTTCTGAAATTCATAGTACTGGCGATCATTTCTTAAGGATTTTAATTTTACTTGCTACTGTTCTGTGCTGTTTTGTCTTTCCAACTCCAGAAGTCACATATTACACTGTATCTTTTTAAAAATTCACAAAATTGTAGTAACTAACCTTAGAAAAATAATATAATTTCTCTGATGACATGAAATTTCTGTATTGGTTGATATACTCATCAAAAAAGCATATTTTTTTCTTTTTATAGGTAGTATATGGAAAATAATATTTATGTTATAGAACTACACCACAAATTTGCCACTCCATATGATATCAAGTCAAAATGATTCTCTTCAGGCTGTAATCCCAGGCTGTAATCAGGAAGCAGAGGCAGGAAGATTGCTGTGAGTTTGAAGCCAGCCTGGGCTACGTAGTGAGCTCAGGGTCAGCCTAAACTACAAAGTGAGACCCTGTCTCAAAAAAAAATAAAAAAGGACTCACTCTGGTTTATAAGAACTTCTACTCTAAAGAATGTATTTACGGGGCCGGATATTTAGCTCAGTGATTCCAGCACCTGACTTGCAAGCGCAAGGCCCTGAGTTCGATCCCCAGGAACCACATACAATGCTGGGCATGGTGACTCACGCTCACCAGCGATCAATACCACATACTACAGTGCCGGGCGTGGTGGCTCATGCCTGTAATCCCAGCACTGGGGAGGCAGAGGCAAGAGGATTGCTGAGTTCGAGGCTTGCCTTGGTTATACAGTGAGCTCAGGGCCAGCCTGAACTACAAAGCGAGACCCTGTCTCAAAAAAAAAAAAAAAAAAGAATGTATTTACTAGCATAACCATATTTCTCAGTTTTCCTTTCAAGCTGAGTTTTCAAGCAAAAACAAAACTAGTCATGCTGAACTTTATTGCTTGCTTCTGGAGATACACAGGAGAAAAAGAATGAGGATACATTGCAAAGGGGATGCCAGGAGGGGAAGAACATCTTCTGGACTTGTGAGAACAACTTGCTCTCACTCCATGTTTCAGCAAAATTAAAAATTCTGACATGCTGGCGCTGTATGATGTCAAAAGGTCATAACTATTCACATTAATCCTCAGGAGTGATGTTAAACTTACTGTTCCACTTCTGGAATTGCATGTGCATTAGGCTCAGCAAAATACATATATTTTTTAAGACTTCTGTGTTATTTTCTCAGAGGTTATGACTTAGCTGCTTATAGAAAGACCTGAAAATGTGATTTTCCAAAGGGCCCTCCAGGTATGCCACACATTCAGTTTTAATACATTGGAAACTTAAAAAGTAAATAAATGACAATATATTTTGATTTCTTATTGTTATGTACTGCTTTAAAATATTTACATTAATTATTTAATCTAGACAATAACTCTACTAGGGAGTTACTATTACTAGTTTTTACTTTAAAGATAAGAAACTAAACCACAAAAACATTAATTGCCCACCCTCACTCCCCAACTAAACAGTGGAGCTACGATATGAATCCCTAAGTCTGACTTCAGACCCACAAGCATTCAACACCAACATCTATTTAACCATCATTCATTTATCCATCCATTTATCTATCTAGTCAGCCAGCCAGCAAATACTTACTAAATATTTCTAAAGAAACTGTCATAAAAACAAATCAATTCAGATTTGTTAAAGTTCAATTCAGATAGTTAAAGTGCTGCTCCTAAAATAGGAAAATATGGGCAAGTAATTTTAAAGATAACAGGAAGAGCTTCTCTTCTGTGAGGGGAAAGCCTTGGAAAAGAAAACACTGCTTGCAAACCATACAGGGGAGATCAAGAGTAGGGAATATGATTAGAAAGTTGCAAAGAAATGGTTCCATTGTTTGGAACACTCTTTGAAGGGCAAAGATTTGCCAATGGTTTAAGAATGAGAGGTGAGAAGAAAAATAAACAAGGAACTGAGGCTGAGTCTTAGACTCCTGGCCTGACTGGCTAGCTGGGCAGATGCAACACTACTCTAATTTGGTGGAGACTCCTCATCTTCCTGCTGAAGCAGCTTTAGGAGGAAGAGTCAAGTGCTCATTTCTCACATCTCTAGGATGGCCATTAAAAACTTCAGTAGTGGGCCAGAGATTTAGCTCAGTGGTTCTGGTGCCTACCTTGCAAGCACAAGGTCCTGAGTTTGATCTCGGTGACCACATAGAATGCTCGGCATGGTAACTCACACCCACCAGCAATCAATACCACATACCACAGTGCTGGGCGTGGTGGCTCATGCTTGTAATCCCAGCACTTGGGAGGCAGAGGGAGGAGGATTGCTGAGTTCGAGGCTTGCCTGGTCTACATAGTCAACTCAGGGCCAGCCTGAACTACAAAGCGAGACCCTGTCTCAAAAACAAAACAAAAACAAAACAAAACAAAACAAAACCCTTCAGTAGTGCTATCTGTGGTAGTTTGGTATACTAGTGGGAAGCTCAAAGGAGAAATTAGTGCTAGCTTTGGGACCACTAGTTATTTCCAAAATTTCTTTTTATCTTTCTGGGCATGTTATCATGGAACAAGCATTTAATATACAACAAATTTGATTAAAATTGACCCCAGATTTTATGTTAACAACTTTTTGGTTCATTTTTTCCAGGATTTTTATATGAATCATCAAAAGAAGAAATTTTAGAAAATAAATGCTACACTTAGCATGCTTTAGAACAGAACTAAGTAGTAAAAAGAGAAAAACATTAAGAATTGAGGATTAAATTCATATCCCTAACTTTTGTTTAGGGCTTACTGTAGAATAATTAATGTTGCAGTGTGTAACTATTCCTCAACTATAAATAGAGATAGTATCTGACCTCTGACCTCAGTGAATAATGTGATCTGAGAGGAGACTGGGAGACTGTATCTCACTCACAATGATTGTTTTTTGTTTTTATTTTTTATTTATTTTTTTTTTTGAGACAGGGTCTTGCTTTGTAGTTCAGGCTGGCCCTGAGCTCACTATGTAGCCTGGGCAAGCCTCGAACTCAGTAATCCTCCTGTCTCTGCCTCCCAAGTGCTGGGATGACAGGTGTGAGCCACCATGCCCAGCACTGTGGTATGTGGTATTGATTGCTGGTGGGCGTGAGTCACCACACCCAGCATTGTATGTGGTTACCGGGATCGATCTCAGGGCCTTGCACTTGAGAGGCAGGTGCTGGAACCACTGAGCTAAATATCCAGCCCAATATCTGTCTTTTGAACCATATAGTCTCAAGAATATTTTAAGCACCTGAAATGAACTATCTCATATCTTTCCTAATGTAGTGACCCTTATCATTAAGGAAGCTCTCCCTTTTCAATGATAATTTCATAACATTATTGATTCCATGAGAAAAAGAACAAAGCTCTATTTATCATGGCAAAGCACCATCTGGAGTGTGTAGATTAGTCTTAAAAATACATTTGCATCCCATTGTTTTAATAAGACAAGATCTCAGGGACATTTCTAAGCAATCAACATCAGAGTATATATTTGAGTGACATTTACTTGTTCCATCTGAGACCTAAGGGTCTCAGAATAACAAGTTATTCTTGTTCATGATTTATTTCTGAGGGAGCTAAACGTGAGGAACACAGGGAAGATACTGGACTTGAAGAATATTCTGATACATGCTAGACTGATGAAGCTTGAGCCATTATGCCCACTGGAAAAAAGGTACAAAAACCACAAATACTACTGTTTGGTTTCACTTATATGAGATACTTAAAGTAGTCAAATGCACATACAGGTAGAAGGATTTTTGTCAAGGGCTGATGTGATAGGGAGGCAAGAATGGGGAGTTTTTGCTTATTGGACAGAGGTTTCAGTTTTGCAAGATGAATTTTGGAGAGGGGCAGCAATGACAATTACATATAAAAATAGAATGCACCTAATACTACTGAACTGTATGCTTAAGAATGGTTAATATGATCTGGGAATAGTGGTACACACCTATAATCCCAGCACTCTAGGAGGCTGACGCAAGTGCACCCCCAATCTAGGCCACTTAGCAAGATCTTGTCTCAAAATAAAGAGAAGAATAGTAGGGAACAGAACTCAGTGCAAAGGCCCTGGATTCAATTCCTAGTACCATACCCAAAAAAAGGTTAATATGGTAGATTTTGTGTGTGTTTTACATATGGTTGCAGATGTATAAAGATAGTAACATTATAGTACAGTTCAGAAATAATATTCAATAAATGGAATCAGATCAACTGGATGTCCAGATGGGGAAAACAGTCTTCACCCTATCTCCTACCAAGTAACAAACATTAGTTCCATACAGGCTCTAAAAGTAGGACTGGGCATGGTGAAGCACATTTATTATCCTACTTACTTGGGAGGCTGAAGCAGGAGAGCTGCAAGTTTGAGTATAGCCTGGGAAATTTAGTGAGATCCTTTCTCAAAATGAATGTAAAACAACAGTGATATACCTTAGTGGTAGAGTTTAATCTCCAGTACTGCAAAGAACAAAAGAACCAGATGGATTGTGAAACTAAAGATGAAAGCTGAAACTATACTCTTAGAAGAAAATGGAACAGTTTCACAATCTTGGAGAAGGCAATTTTTTTCAGTTGTATAAAAGATTCTCATTGTGAAAGGAAAAACAATAAATCAAAATTAAAAGCTTTTGTTCATGAAAACCTACTAATGAAAGAGTGAAAAGGTAATCATAGAATTAGAAATGTTTTTAGACAACATAAATAACTGAAAAAAATCATTAATACTTAAAGGAAAAAATAAGCAAAACACTCTAATGTGACACATTCAGTCACAAAATGTGAAAAATTTGTCAATTTTATCCCCAGTTTTAATGCAAATTAAAATCACCATGAGGGTCAGGTATTTAGCTCAGTGGTGCTGGCGCAGACCTTACAAATCCAAAGTCTGGAGTTCAAACCCCAGCACCAAAAACAAAACAAAAGACAAAACAAAATATACTATCATGAGATATCAAGTACAAGACAGACTAAAAATGGAAAATATTGGGATCAATGCAGAATAACTAGAATGTTCATACATTTAGAAAATTGGTAGTAATTTGAAGGTGCAAGCATGTAAAATGTATAATAAAGTGTAGCAGTACTTTACCTAATGTGTAGTAGTACTTTTTGTAATAGCTAAAAAATGGATACTACTCAAACATTCACCAAAATTAAAATGGATACATTGTTAGAACATTCATCACACTGGAATTCATTCACACTGTTCTTTAATCTTAGCTTGATGGAAACTACTTTATTAAAATAAAAGTAAGATTTTATAATGGTTATAATAGCAATGAGATCTGGAAGGAACACTCTAGTGATAAAGCATAGTTTTTGGATAGTCGAAGGAAAATTTGACTCAAGAATAGTTGGGATACTCTTTCAGTTTAACTTTTTTCCAACTAGTGTCTGTTCCAGTCTACAAATTAGGACAACCAAAAAACATAAACATGTATGAAGGACTCTGAGAAGCATTAATTTTGTACACAGGAAGTGCCTATTGTGTATCTAGAGTAGATCATAAGAGTCCATAGCTAAATAGTGGAGACTGCTTTGTGGAGTAATTGTTCAAATACAATACATTAAATAGACAATGTAATTAAAAAAGTGGAAATACCAAGAGTAAAGAAGGCGTAAAAAATACTTCAGAGAGTTTAGAGGGACACTTAGGCCTTAAAGGATGGATAGGATTTTGTCAGTACATCTAGAAGTGCAACCCCAAACCAGAAGCCTAACGTTGAGGAAGTACGAAGAAACTAGGGCCTGTTGAGTAATGGGCTGTGTCAGATGCAAGAACAGAATGAGGAGCTAGGAAAGCAGGTGGGCGGCTAGTGGGAACAGGGTCTTCTGCAGTCTTGTTAGGTCAGAAAGCAGTACCGGACAGAGGCTTTGAGAGTGACTTCGTTCTAATTTGGGTCCGACTAACGAATAGCTGGGTCCTAGGGGCACATATCAGGGTCTCGGTGATTCCACATATGACCAGGAATAGGAATCCCTTCCTATATATTTAATATATTTTTATTTTATATTTGTCAGTCAAATATATATTCTGATACTGAGTGCTTAGAAATGTCCCCTGAGATCTTGTCATGTTGAAACAATGGGATGCTGGGAGAATTAAATGACTGAATGTATATTGACCAATTAGCACCAAACCAGCTGATAAATGAGAATCCACCGTGGTTATAAAGATTTTCGGGCCAAAACTGGGTTTCTGAGGCGCCTCCTTCCGACTGCCACACCTTAGAAGGTTGAATTAGCTCGGGTCTGGCCGCGCCCACTCTCCACTTCTCAGTCCTGCTAATCTCCAGATTTTTTCCTCTCAGAGAAGGGCCGACCAGAGGAGGTCGGCGGGGCCTAGTGGACAGGGACACGCCTTCGCTTACCGGGACTCTGGTCCCGCTCTTCTTCTGCTGTCTCGCGGCTCTTGAAGCCAGGTGGCAGCGCCGGCCCGATCAGATCCCTCGCCATCCGCGGTGGCAGACACTGGTCACGCTTACAAGTCTATGCGCAAACGTCAGAACTACTAAAAAAACCTGACCGCGAGGCGCTGCGAAGGCCGGAAGTTTTTCCGGTGCTGACTAATGACGTATGCGCATGTGGTTGGTCAAACCATGTGCCGTAAACGGAAGTGACGTACAATAAAGCCTGCTACAGAGTCGCACGTTGAGCTTCTTACCTGGTGAGCGGCATGGCAGAGTCTGCTAGTGACTTCGGGACTCCTACTGAGTGGCTTTCAGACCCTGATTTAGGGTCCCTAAGGGACACCACCCTGCAACAGGACAACTGGCCACTTTGGGCAATGCTATCACCACCGCCACCTCCTTCATCCTCACCTCTCGCTGCAGGGTCAGAGCCTTTTACTGAGGTGCAGCCAGCTATGGAGATGCAGTCTCTCTCCGGGGCGCCGCCTCCCTTTGACGCCCAGATTCTTCCAGGGGCGCAGCCCCCCTTCGACGCCCACTCCCCCCTTGATTCTCAGCTTCAAATCAGTGGCCATCCTTACAATTTCCAGGCTTCGACATCGTGGTACTGGGGACAGCCTCTTGATAGTTTCCCTCGACATCAGAAACCCCACTACTCTCCAGGTAGGTGGTTGTTCTTAGCGGTACCACCTCTGTATCTTCTATTTCATTCCATCTTCTAAGTTTCTGCCTTTCTTCTCTTCACTCTGCCTTGCACTCTTGTAGTCTGGTAATGTCTCAAGATTTGTCCTATTGGAGTATTTCCCTGCCTACTCATTAAATACAAACTATTGTTATTCATCGATTCCAGCTGTGCACCAGGAGCTGGGAATATTAATAACACCACAAAAATACTTATTTTTATGTAACTTAACATCTCCCCGGAGTAGGAAGACAGGTCATAAGCAAAGTTTTTTATTAGAAGACAGTGCTGTGAAGAAGATAAAGAAGAATACATGCAGTTTTAAATATTTTTGTCCCATAACGAAAGAGACATTTGAGTGGAAGATCAGAGCTATATACTTACGTTTGGATGAGTAGTGATCAGGACTGAAGGAAGGGCAATTGCAAAGGCTTTGAGGCAGGAGCTATAGTATAAATCGAAAGTGTCCAGAAAAGAGGAAGCCTGGGTTACAGTTGTAGGTGTCTGGGGAAGAGGGCAGACTTGCTAGGTCCTTTGAGGTAATGACAAGAGATTTTGCCTTTTTTTCATGTGAGTTGGGTAATGCAGGAGAGCGACACGATCCCACTTATATTTTAATGGGGTTAAGTTGATGGGAATTGATTGAAATGGGGACTTGGACCAGGGTGAGATGTGAGGGTGTTGAATAGCTAGATTCTAGGTACAACTTAAAGGTAGGATAAAAATGATTTGCTGGAAGGTAGAATGTGAGATATTGAAGAGGAAAACAGAATAACTTCACATTTGTGCCAAACAACTTGAAGGATGGAATTGCAGTTAACAGACATAGGAAAAAGATATGGATGGAGCAAATCAAAAGCTGTAGTTGGAATATATTCACATCAAGTAGAGATAGTCAAAATACTTTGTTAGGAGTCTGTACTTTCAGAGGGACACTTGTACCTTTGGGTGTCATCAGAATATAGACCATATTTAAGATCATTGGATTGTCTTCATAAAACTATGATCTAACTCTGTTTAAGATCCTGTTTATATTAAATTGAATTCAGCCAGTGTTTAGTGTGAAATAGATCATAAGAATAAATAATACTACAGTGTTGTAAGTGATAGAAACATGTAAAAGGTAATTTGTGCAAAGGAAGTTGGAAAAAACTTTTGAAGTGTTTTGGGAGATACGTAAGATTTTGGGAGGGATACTTTTTAGGCACAGGCAAAGAAGTATCAGTATGAAGCGAGTTTTGGAGTTTACAGTGAGACTGAAGCAGAATGTGTGGGAGGTATGGGAGAAGGGTAGGATGAGAAAGTTAACTCGAATATCAGTGGGAGACTCTAGGAAGCTATTTGCAATTTTTGAGCCAAGTTGTGATGTGATTGAAAAATTATTATTATTATTATTATTATTTTGAGACAAGGTCTCGCTTTTGTACTTAAGGCTGGCCCTGAGCTCACTGTGTAGCCCACAGGCTAGCCTTGAACTCACAGAAATCTTCCTGCCTCTGCCTCCCTGCCTCCTGAGTGTTGGGATTACGGGTATGAACCACCACCCCCAGCATTGTGTGTGGTACTGATTGCCAGGATTATATGTGTGGGTCATCACATCTGGCATGTGGTATGTGGTTACTGGAGATCAAACTCAGGACCTTGCACTTGCAAGGCAGATGCTGGAACCACTGAGCTAAACCCTGGCCCTGGAGAATTACTTTTGTAGTACGGGTGTGCAAGGTCTGTTAGGGTTTAGGTGCTAGAAGGCAATCTGGGAAGGTGGCACAGTAATCTATGAAAGATTAGGGTTTCTCAACTGTGTCATAGCATAAGAATGGAAAGGTGTGGTAGAATTTAAGAGATACTTTTCACAAAATTCTGTTTTCCTGGTATGAAACTGATGGTGAAGGATCAAGGCTAGAGATTTTCATAGTTAGTTTTATAATATTTGAAACAGTAGAAGTTATTTTATCTGGTTAAATTATCCATTTATTTTTTTATTTATGTAGAGACCACATGTCATTATGTAGATCAGGTTTGGCTTTGATTTCTCTGTGTAGCCTGGGCTGTCCTTGAACTAGTGATGATCTTCCTGGGTCAGCCTCCTGGGTCAGCCTCCTGAGTGCTAGGATCACTGGGTGTGAGCCACCACACCTGGTTTTGAATTACAGGCGTGAGCCACCACACCTGGTTTTACCTTTTGTATTTAGACCCCTAAAGCATTGTGGATATGTAATTTCACCTGTGCTTCATTGGAAAAAAACACTAAAACTAGTATAATCTTTGCTGATTTGTTTTGAACCGTTGTTTTCAGAAGAGGTAGTTTGCTAGTATTATCTTTGATAGATTTTAAATAATTATGTATTTGTAAAAATGCCTTCTTTTTGTTTTGCAGGTTATTATTCTTATTTTCCACAAAGATATGATCCAAACTTCACTGACTTCAGCTTACCTCCCAATAAAAAACAGAAAAGAAAGGTATTTCTAAGATGTTCTTGAATGTGACACTTTGGTCCTTATGTTGCTGTCTCATTTATTTCTATTATAACTGTCTTGGTGTTTTACATTGTCACCAACACAATGGACCTTTGCTTTAGTAGGCTTTTTAAGGATCATAGCTATAAATAAAAATTTTAAGCAAAATCATTTTTTTTTTTTTTTTTTTTTGAGACAGGGTCTCACTTTGTAGTTCAGGCTGGTTTGAGCTCACTATGGGGCCCAGGCAAGCCTCAAACTCAGCAATCCTCCTGTCTCTGCCTCCTGAGTCCTGGGATGACAGGTGTGAGCCACCACGCCCAGCACTGTGGTATGTGGTATTGATTGCTGGTGGGCATGAGTCACCATGCCCAGCATTGTATGTGGTTTCCGGGGATCGAACTCAGGACCTTGTGCTTGTGAGGCAGGCGCCGGAACCACTGAGCTAACCCTCCAGCCCTAAGCAAAATCATTTTGAGAAATAATCTGATAAATGACAGGAAAAGAAAGCAGAATATTTTAATACAGTACCAGGAGTAAAAAGTAATTGAAAATGTGATTACAAATAAATGTTTTTAAACTTAGGTGAAATAAATTTTTTAGCAGATTGAGAGTTGAGTGATAGAAGTTTGGGAGAAGAATAGAAGACCACCTTTTTCTTATCAAGTTGAAAGCATGAAGTTAAGAATAAACTGTACCAAAAGGTCTTTTTTTCATTATTTTTGCTTTATAGCACAGGAGGATATTTTAAGAAGTTATGACTAGTAAAACAGCAATTTTCCTCTTATATTTCAATGAAACTAAATGTAATGTTTCTAAAATAATTTATATTAGTCATCCTATATAGATAAAGTAATATTTGAAATTCAGAGTGGATTTATTACTGTTGTTGTACATTATTTGTTTTTTTATCTCAATTCATTGTAAATGTTTCAATTTTTTATAAGATTTTCTAAATGAAGAACAGTTCTTAAGATTATATTTTAGTATTATATTAAAGTTGCTTCCTTTATTCTCATACAACTAATAAATATGATCTTTCAAATGTAACATGTAGGGGCCAGAGATTTAGCTCAGTGGTTCCAGCGCCTGCCTTGCAAGTGCAAGGTCCTGAGTTTGATTCTGGTAACCACATACAATACTGGGCGTGGTGACTCATGCCCACCAGCAATCAATACCACATACCACAGTGCTGGGCGTGGTGGCACAAACCTGTAATCCCAGCACTCGGGAGGCAGAGACAGGAGGATTGCTGAGTTCCAGGCTTGCCTGGGCTCCATAGTGAGCTCAGGGCCAGCCTGAACTACAAAGCGAAACCCTGTCTCAAAAAAAGAAAATAATTTAACAGGTATAAGCAATGGTTGAGAATAAGTTGACTAGTGTATATAGCATGAAATTAGTATCCTTTATTTTGGCATGAAAATTGTAGCTCATCTTAACAAGTCATTTTATAAGTATAAAGAATTAAAGAATTGGAGGCTAGGGCTGGAGATTTAGTTCAGTGATTCTGGTCCCTGCCTAGCATGCACAAGATTCTGAGTTCAGTCTTGGTAACCACATACAACAATATCGAGCATGGTGACTAACACTCACCTGCAATCAGTACCACATACCACAGTGCCAGGCTGGTGGCTCATACATGTAATCCCAGCACTCAGGAGGCAGGGGCAGGAGGATTACTGAGTTCAAGGGTTGCCTGGGCTACATAGTGAGTTTAGGGCCAGCCTGAACTACAAAGTGAGACCCTGTTTTTAAAAAATGGATTGGAGACTATTTCCAATATTTTCTAGACTATTAGATAAATTTTTGTCTATGTTTAAGCATGAAAATAGCAAATTATGAATTACAACTCTTTACCTAAATGATTATTTTCCCTTTTTCTCTAATTTAAAAACTATATATGAAATATTTTTCCTGACATGAAAAATTCTTACATTAAATATTTAGTTTTAGATCCTTTTGACATATGCTGTACTAAACTTTAGATTACCAACCTGAAATTTACTCAGTTTATATTCACTTATTTAGATGATAGGTTTTTTTTTTATTGTGCTTTTTATACTTAGTAATGTTTGTAGGAGGCTGGCTTTTTAAATTATTTTTGGTAAAAATAAAGTAGAAAAATCTCTTAATTTAGAAATGTATTTGGAAGTATACTGCACATATGAGAGATGATCTAAAAATACAGTGAAATTTTTAATTTAAAAATACATTATAGTAAAAGACACATTGCTATTAATCACCCTAAAAAGTTCCTTCTCTCCTTGAATGCACTTCTATTCTTGCTTCGTTTCTGAAGCAGTTCTGGAATTTCTCTTTTTTTGTTTTTGTTTTGTTTTGTTTTTTTAAACAAGGTCTCGCTTTTGTAGTTCAGGCTGGCCCTGAGCTCACTATGTAGCTCAGGCAAGCCTCGAACTCAGCAGTCCTCCTGTCTCTGCCTCCCGAGTGCTGGGATTACAGGCATGAGGCACCACGCCTGGCTTGGAATTTCTCTTTTTGAGTATCTTTAGTCTCACTATTACAGCTATGTTTTGATATTCTGAATCAATCCATTTACCATTTGTGGTCATTTTGAAGTTGGAGAAAGGCAGAAATTGCCTGGTGCCACATCAGTGAATAATGCAGATGAGGATACTTAGTAATGTTTGTAGGAGGCTGCCTTCCTATTGGGTGGCATGTGGTAGTAGTATTTATTATAATTTTGATCGAATCTAGTAAAGATTTATGAAAGAAGACTTCATAATTTTCAGAACTTCAGAAAGCAGCAAAAATGCGGTTGGGGATTTAGCTCAAGTGGTACCACATCTTCCTTGAAAGCACAAGGGCCCCAAATTTGATCCCTAGTAACACAAAAAAACCCACACACACATACACACAAAAACACAGAAAAAGAAAGCAACAAGAATGATGGGATAAATGTGTTGGAAGCAAGGAGGAGCATTTTAAGATCATAGGCAATGAGTTTTTACTGTAATACTTTTTTATTTAAACATTTATGTATATTTAATCACAGCATCCATGAAGGTTATGTGAAAAATTAACCAGAAGGATTGTTTGTTTGTTTATTGAGACAGGGTCTTGTTCTGTAGTCCAGTCTGGTCCTGAGCTCACTATGTAGTCCAGGCAAGCCTGGAACTCAGCAATCCTCCTGTCTCTGCCTTCTGAGTGTTGGGATTACAGGCGTGAGCCACCATGCCTGGCATTGTGGTATGTGGTATTGATTGCTGGTGGGCGTGAGTCACCATGCCTGGTACTGTTGTTTGTGGTTACTGGGGATAGAACCAGGGACCTTGAGTTTACTATCCTCCAGCCTGAGGATAGTTTATTTTTATTATTGGCTGTCAGTACTTTTATCAAGAATTAATGCTTTTTATTTGCAGAAAAGAAAGGAACCAGTTTTTCACTTTTTTTGTGATACCTGTGATCGTGGTTTTAAAAATCAAGAGAAATATGATAAACACATGTCTGAGCATATAAAAGTAAGTGTTCTTAGTTGCCTTGAAATTTATGTAGCAAATTAGCCTTTAGTTTGTGTTTTTGGTAGAAATTCCAAACTTCCTTTCCTCACAAGTTTTAGTCTTCATAAAAATGTGTAATGACCTGACAGATGAGGATAGTGACTCCGGAATTTATAGTTTGAAAGTGGGTTGCCCATGTTCTGGGCAGAGGTAAGATGGCAGCAGAGGAGGAGGTCTGCCAGTTTGACTGCTAAGGAAGAGGGGAGGGCCTTCCCTCCTCTTATCTTGTGCACTTTTGAGTTTTTTACTTTTAAGGCCTCCCAGACCATTTAACTGCACTTATTTGCTGTACCTTACCACCCTCTAAGATGATCCAAATTTTAAGTTACTTTAAAAAAACACACTAGGGGCCAGGGATTTAGCCATTGGTACTGGTTCCTGCCTCACAAGAGCAAGGTCCTGAGTTCAGTCTCTGATACAAACAAAACAAAACAAAAACAAACCAGGATGTTTAAAATTTAAAAAGTTCTTGATTTGGAAAAGTTCTCTGTTCATTTAGAGGAATATTTCTCAATTTGAGGAAATGAGAATGTTTTACAGTATTGCTGCTGTCTATTTTTACTCAAGAGGTGAAGTAAATGAGAAGTGTTATGGTATTATGTGCTTAGTGAATGTCATTCTTTTTTAAATGCAGCTCCAGTTTGGTATTTTTGCAATTGACATAAAAATGAAGGGTAAATAGATGAGATAATTATGAAAAATGACTAGAATATATCTGTGTATAGTAAGAAAATTTTAATGTAAAAAATACTAAATGGTCTTTTAAAAAAATCCTTACAGTGTCCTGAATTAGACTGTTCTTTTAGTGCACATGAGAAGATTGTCCAGTTCCACTGGAGAAATGTGAGTTTTTAAACCTTATCCTTTATTGATATATACATTTCTTCTGAATCTGTTATTGTCATATGTCATCATTTACATAGTATACCTGATGACCTTTATGAAGTACTTTGTCCTTTTTATTTTCCCCCTTGCACTACTGGGGATTGTTCATACTGAGCAATATCCAGCACCCCACACTCTTTTTTTCTTTTCTTTTTCTTTTTTTGGTGGTACTGGGGATTGAACTCCAGCCCTTGTACTTCCAAGGTAGGTGTGGTACCATGAGCTAAATCCCTGGCCCTTTTTTTTTTTTTTTTTTGAGACAGGGTCTTTCTTTGTAGTTCAGGCTGCGCTGAGCTTACTGCGTTACCCTAGGTAAGCCTTGAACTCTCAGCAGTCCTGCCTCTTCCTCCTGAGTGTTGGGATTACAGGTGTGAGCCACCACGCCTGACACTGTGGTCTGTGGTTACTGGGGATTGAACTTGGGACCTTGCACTTATAAGACAGATGCTGGAACCACTGGACTAAATCCCTGCCACTCCCCCACTCTTTATTACTCTGAGATAAGGTCTTACCAAGTTAGTTAATTGCTCAGGCTAGATTTGAACTTGGCATCCTCCTGCTTAAGATTTCTAGAGTACTGGATCCACAGGACATGCCACGGTTTTTTGCTGTGCTTTCTACTCTGAAATATTTTAAAATTCTTATTCAATTATAGACTCACAAACACCTATGTAAAGTAAGTAAATATTAGGGAGTGAGGTGGGGAAGGATTTTCTCAAGGCCTCAGAATTGATTCTTCCCTTTGAGTTTCTTAACTCCAAATTTTATGCTGATTTTATTGTGTCATGCTACATAAAATTGTCTTGTTTGTGCAGTTCTTCAGCTACTATCCTTAATTTTGGTTGATAAGTTGTTCATTTGGGTATAATGTTAGTTGAGAAAACACACATCTACTTTGTAACTAATTTATGTTATTTCATTTTCCCCATATTAATACTATTAATATAAAGTATAAAATTGTTCCTTCTTTTAAAATAAAAGTTATAATAAGGATGTATAAAATTGGCTTATTTACCTAAGTTTTCAACTTGTTTTTGCTTGTAAATTTAATGCTGGATACAGTCTCCTACTTAGTCAAAAGCATACAGTATGCTTCCTGATGTTCAGTAGGCTATTTGCTTCTAGATGCATGCTCCTGGTATGAAGAAGAAGATCAAGTTAGACACCCCAGAGGAGATTGCAAGATGGAGGGAAGAAAGAAGAAAGTGAGTAAAAACTCAAAACTAGTGAAATAACTTACTGTTATGATGGCAGGCTGGAACCTAATGATCAGTCTAGCCATAGTGTGAGTAGTATCAAAAAGGAAATTTAGTCTTTTGTAACTTCACATCATTCAATTGAAAGTGACTGATCCTGATTTTGTTATCCTTCATAATTGGTATATAGTGACTTTGGAAATTCTGTTACTGGTTGGTTTAAAAATAATCATACAGTTTTTGTTTTGTTTTTCTTAGAGTAGTTCAGTTCATTAAATTCCCTTATAATGTTGGTGCTACAGAGCAAAACTGTAAGGTACATTAGATGAGACTGTTATTGAAGGTAGCTTTTTCAGGGACACTGACTAGGAACTCTATATAACAAATGTCATAATTGGTTTACACCCTTCTCTTTGAGGGAGAACTGTTTGCCACCTATTATTGTGTGGCAGCTGAAATAATAATGGTTGTGTATTCTTTTTTAAAATACACATACAAGGGCCGGAGATTTAGCTCAGTGGTTCTGGCGCCTGTCTCGCAAGCTCAAGGTCCTGAGTTCTATCCTGGTAGCCACATACAATGCTGGGTGTGGTGACTCATGCGCACCAGCAATCAATACCACATACCACAGTGCTGGGCGTGGTGGCTCACACCTGTAATCCCAGCACTCGGGAGGCAGAGGCAGGAGGATTGCTGAGTTCAGGCTTGCCTAGGCTACATAGTGAGCTCAGGGCCAGCCTGAACTACAAAGCGAGACCCTGTCTCAAAAAAAGAAATATATACGTACAAGACTTTGTTGTGTTTAATCTTTTGATTATTTTTATAACAGAATTGTCAAGTAAGTGCTGTATGTCAGGCAGAAAGGTACATTCAGTAAATATACATGTGTTTACTCTTTATTATTTTTAAATTGATTTTATCAGTATATTTTATATATACATTATGATCATATTCAACCTTGAGGGTTTGTACCAGGACATGACACATCTTGATTCTCATTTTTTCCTATTCTGCCCTCCATACAGCCTCACTCCCAATATACAAATGCTTTGTTTCCTTTCTTAACCATCAAATTTTTTCTTTCCCTTTCCCTGTTGAACATTTTCTATTTCATAATACCTGTCATACATTTTAGAAATCATTTACACCTTCAGTTTTCATACCAGTGAAATGATACGCTATTTACACATCTGTGTCCTATTTTTTGCACTTATGAGTATGTCCTCAAGGTCCATGTGCTTACTCTTAGCTATCAAAAAGACCAATAATTCATTCCTGTAGTTGAATATTTAAGAAATTCAAGCCTTATCATGTGACTTGTGGTTTTACATTTAACAAGAGAAGAAAGTTTAGTTGATGTATAGCTAGGATGTACTTATGAGAAATCCTATTTCACTGTTTTTTCTCAGATAATTCATCCTGAACCAGAAGACTAAAGCAAAACTTAAAGTAATCAGATGCGCTTTTAAAGTAAAATATTTCTTGTAATTAAAAAATAAATTGTGCATGAGATAAGAGAAATTGTTTTTTTTGAGACAGGGTCTCGCTTTGTAGTTCAGGCTGGCCCTGAGCTCACTATGTAGCCAGGCAAGCCTCAAACTCAGCAATCCTCCTGTCTCTGCCTCCCGAGTGCTGGGATTACAGGTGTGAGCCACCACGCCCAGCACTGTGGTATGTGGTATTGATTGCTGGTGGGCGTGAGTCACCACGTCCAGCATTGTATGTGGTTACCGGGGATTGAACTCAAGACCATTGCGCTTGAGAGGCAGGTGCCGGAACCACTGAGCCAAATCTCCGGCCCAAGAGAAGTTATTTTTAAAAGTTCAAGAAATATACTTAAAATTCTTGACCAGCAAGTTGCATTTATACTTTGTTTAACTTAAAAGTTTTCAGTTAAAGTACACTTATGTAGGTATTAATATGCCAGATGTTGTGTTGTTGGGTGAAAAGTTAGTCATTCCCCTTTAGGAAGTAAAGATTTAGCTCAGTGGTTCCAGTGCCTATCTAGCAAGTGCAAGGTCCCAAGTTGAACCCTGGGAACCACGTACAATAGTACAGGGCATGATAACTCAATGCCCACCAGCAATAAGTATGGAATACCACAGTACCAGCTTTGATGGCTCACACCTGTAGTCCCAGCACCCTGGAGGCAGAGGCAGAGGCAGAGGCAGGAGGATTGCTGAGTTTGAGACTTGCCTGCGCTACACAGTGAGCTCAGGGCCAGCTTAAATTACAAAGTGAGACCCTGTCTCAAAAAAAAAAAAAAAAAAAGTAATTCTGAGGAAAACCAAAGAAACAAATTCAGAACCAAGCCTGATAAGGTGGTACATGACTATAATCCCTGCACTCAGGAGGCTGAGGTAGGAGGCCTGCAAGTTGGAGGGCAGCATGGGCTCCAGAGTGAGTCCTCAGAAGTGGAGTAATGAATGAATGGATGAATGATAATGTGGAAGAAAGATAGCAAATTCTACCCAGGCTGGGCAATTTAGCAAGATCCTGTCTCCAAAAAGGAAGTAGCTTAGTGTAAACCCCAGTACAAGAGAGGAAGGAGGGAGGGAGGGAGATGGAATGAGAATTCAATTAAAGTATGTAATTATCAGGTAATAGCTAGGCGTGTAGAAGAAAGCATTACATCAAGATGACAGGGTAATCATAGAAATTTGATTTTCAAACAAGGAGAATTCAGTCAACATGAATTGGATGGCATTAATACATTTCAAGGACATCTTTAACAAATGAAGGCATCTAGGCTGCTGAAATAGTTTGGAGTCCTTTTATCCCATTTCCCTTTATCTGTTTGGCAAACTCTTGCTTATCTTTTAAGTCCCATTTTAAAAGTTGCCTGACTTAGGACTCTTACTTTTCATTTCCTCTATTTTAGTGCTATCAGAGGGTGTCGGTTCGTAACAAAGGGAGCTTATACTAAAGTGTAAACCTATATACCTCTTTATTGGTAAAGTTTTGGTAAGAAAAATTAGCCAGAAGTAGTTGTGCAAACCTATAATCTCAGCACTCAGGAGGTTGAGGCAGGAGGATTAGCGTAAGTTTAAGTTTAGCCTGGGCTACTTAGTGAGTTGGGGAGGGGGAATCTGAATTATATAGCAAAATCTTATCTCAAAAACCCAAAAAGAGAAAACATTTTAAGATGAATGTAGATACTGTGTTTGGAAACAGTTGATTTGTCCTTTGGTGTAAGCATGTGGGTTATATACCAGTCCCCTTATTACCTCTTCTGCAAATGTGTATCTTATTAATGCAAGTAGAGTAGATTTGTCACATTATGGCTGGTCTTAGTTTTACGCATCTATGATTGTGTCGCACCTTGCACAGTGCCTGGAATTTACATGCGAAAGAGTGCATATTTGTTGATTTACTGTTAAATGGTGTATGACACGAGAGACAACTGTGGCAATGATGAGGGGCCTCAGCCAGTTGCAGGTCAAACTTAGATGCTGAAAGAATTGGGACCATGAAGTAGTTTGAATAGTAAAGAATTCTGATGCATGAAATATAACACTTCTTCCTTCCTGTGGGTGGCTCCTTTACAGATAACAAATATTTCTCCTCATAATAGAGCTTTTTTGATTTTTCTTTTTAAAGAAATCTTTCAGTTTTATCTTTTTCTAACTATTCTGGACAGAGGAATAAGTAAACCAGAAAAATTAACTTCACCTACTGTCTTATAGATTTTGAAGAGAGGACTGTAATGGTATTAAAATCTTATCCTGCAAAAGAGGACTGAAGTGGTCTAGCCAGTAAGATACTAGGTATTGTGTCTCCCTCCCCACATCCACTTAGCTCTGACTTTGACCATTTGAAAGCTAGTGCAGTTCACTGGTGCTGGGCCCTTTTGAAAAAGTTTAACTCTTGAGGAAAATGACAGTGTTCCATACCGTGGATGCCAGTGGAAGGAAGAACTTCAAGGAAAGTTTAGCAGTTCAGATTGCTGTGGAAAGGTAAAACAAGAACAAAATGTGACTGATTTTCTGGCACATAGGGTCTCCTTGGTGGGGATTCCAGATGTTTAGTCCTTGGCCTTCTTCCTTGACATCCTAACATCTGCCTCTTTAATTCTAATATTCACCCACTTCAGGTAATTTTTAAATTTTTATTTGTTTTGGTACCAGGGATTGAACTTAGAACCTTCACTTGCCAGGCAAATGTGGCCTCACTGGGCTACTTTCCCAGCCCAATTTTTAAATTTTATGTCTTACAAGTGGATATTAATAAAGTACAAAAAAGCACTCTTAACTTCTATGAAAAAATAGAACAAAATTTCATAATAAAATAGAGAATAATTGTTTTGTTGTTGTTGTTTTTTGTTTTTTTTTGAGTCAAGGTCTTGCTTTGTAATTCAGTTTGGCCCTGAGCTTACTATGGAGCCCAGTCAAGCCTCGAACTCACAGCAGTCCTCTTGCCTCTACCTCTTGACTGCTGGGATTACAGGTGTGAGCCACCACGCTGGGCATTGTATGAGGTTATGGGGATCGAATTTGGGATCTTGTGCTTTTAAGGCAGATGTTGAAACCACTGAGCTAAACCCCTGGTCCTGAGAATAATAGTTAATACACTATGTATCATAATCTTAAAAGAATGGCCAAAATGTTACACTGTGTAAATTGTAGACAAAAAGACTTAAAAAGAAGAAACACAAAAGCACAAAACTTGTTTTTCATTGAGCTTCAGTGAACTAAGAGAAACTAGCAGTATAAATGAAACAGATTAGCATATATATTAAAATATTTTTGAAACAACTGAATAAGTAATTTGGAGAATCACTTGGACTTCTCCCTACTTCCCGTTGATCTTTTACTTTGTTCTCTATGTATGTGTATATGTATTATTATTATTTAGTTTCTCATAAGAGAAAATATGTAATATTTAAGCCATGTATGTAGTTTAGTTCTCTAAACATTATGTTTTAAAATTGTATCCATTTGCCTACTTCATTTATCTTTATTTATAGCAAAGTAATACTCCATTGTGTATACATTCCACACTGACTTCATTCATTCATTGGTGGACATATATACTAAGTCCAGTAATTCTAAATGATAGAAGTAGCCTTCGTCTCTTGCCCTTGGCCTGTTAGATGCTGCAACTGAAGTCTGTTTAATTCGAATTCATCTAACATGTTTACCTCCACATTTCCAGTGTTCTGCACCTTCATGCATTTTTTCAGCCACTTACTTTGATGGTTCCGTCTGGATTTTAAAGTTGGACATGCTCATCTTTGAGTGTCACTTCCCACCCGTCAAACTCAAACTCTCATCTTACTTTTCATCTGGATTTGGACTCTTTGAGCTTCCCATCCCCTTAGCTCCTTTCCTCACGCCCTTCTGTCTTCACTGCCTGCCTGGTTTAGCTTCCTTCAGCCACTCTTGTTACTGTTTCAGCTCTGGTATTCCGTTAGTCTTAGCTCATCAACTGACTGGATCTCAGCTCTGATCCTGTTGCCTTGTCCTGTTCAGGAAGGAGAAAATTTAAATTTGTGCTACTAGTGAACACCCACAGTGTTCTCTGGCTAAGGGAAATTAGTTGACAAATGAGATGTTTGGTCATAGAAGATTACAGGTTCAGTACAGACACACACACACACACACATATAAATATATATAATACATAAAAATATGTTATATATTATATATAGATGGCCTTGGTGGTTAAAATTTAATTATTAAATTGATTTTATCTTATCTAACTAAAATACCAATAAAAACAAAGGTCCTTAGAACTGGTGGTCATTTCTTTGATTTTTATCTTTTCTGGTTATTTCCATATGGTTTATTTATTTATTTATCTGGGCTTTTAGTCTCAGCCATATTTACTACTCATTCTCTTAGGCACTTTTAACCTTTTAGTTTTTCTAATCCCATTGCTTCTAGAATATTTGACCTTTTCCATTTTTGAAACTGCTCACTAGCCCAGCAGCAATCCTGCCACTTTGGAGGATAGTTTTCTTCACCTTTCTAGAGGAATGTCTGCTCTTCTTTGAATACAGTGTCCTCTCTATCTCTCGGTGTAGATGTCTCTTACTATGCTGTTGGTGAACTTTTTTGCGTTTTTTTTTTTTTTTTTTTTTTTGAGACAGGGTCTCACTTTGTAGTCCAGGCTGGCCCTGAGCTCACTATGTAGCCCAGGCAAGCCTTAAACTCAGCAATACTCCTGTCTCTGCCTCCTGAGTGCGTGAGCCACCATGCCTGGCACCGTGGTATGTGGTATTGACTGCTGGTGGGCGTGAGTCACCATGCCCAGCATTGTATGTGGTTCCCGGGGATCGAACTCAGCTCCTTGAGCTTGTGAGGCAGGCGCCAGAACCACTGAGCTAAATCTCCGGCCCTTTTTTTTTTTGCGTTTATTTTTTATGCATGAATGAATCATATGCATTAGAAAAATAAGAACATCTTTTAATGGCCATATAAAATAAAAATGTTTGTGAATGCTAATTTATGTAAGTGGGGCTTGAAATTATTTTTATTATGAGTGTACTGTCATTTTATTTTGGTGTATAAGTAAGTGATTGGAGAAGTCTTGTTGAATCTTGTTTTAGTATTTTTTTTATCATGCTTTTGAGTAGTACCTTTATTTTTAGAGAAGATAAGCAAAAATGTTGATCTGTTTAATAACTGGTTAGAAATCAATACTGTAACTAGTAGTACTTTAACTGTTGTGGTTTTGATATCATATTCTCATCACAGGGCAGACTACCAAGACAAACCAAATTGATCTTTATTTGAATGCTTTTATTTCCTAAAGTAGCTTTTCTCTATATGAACATGAACTAGTGACTTTTTGCAAGAAGTGATTAAAGGGGAAAAATTCAACTGGCTAGAGAAATTTAGTGAATATTATTATTTATTTTTTAATTTTTTATTTTTATTTTTATTTTTTTTGCTTTTTGAGACAGGGTCTCGCTTTGTAGTTCAGGCTGGCCCTGAGCTCACTATGGTGCCCAGGCAAGCCACCGCGAACTCAGCAATCCTCCTGTCTCTGCCTCCCGAGTGCTGGGATTACAGGCATGAGCCACCACGCCCAGCATTGTGGTATGCGTGTTGATTGTTGGTGGGCGTGTCTCCACGCCCAGCATTATATATGTGGTTACCAGGGATTGAACTCAGGACCTTGCGCTTGCGAGGCAGGCGCCAGAACCACTGAGCTAACCCTCCGGCCCTAGTGAATATTATTATTTGAAGATTAAAAACTAGTGTAGGTAGTATGTATTTGTATGAAACTCTCTGGTAGAAGACTAGTTTGATATTCTAATGTTAACAATTTTTGGGGGGCAGGGGACAGGGTCTCTCTTTGTAGTTCAGGCTGGCCCTGAGCTCACTATGTAGCCCAGGCAAGCCTTGAACTCAGCAATCCTCCTGTCTCTGCCTCCCAAGTGCTGGGATTACAGGCATGAGCCATCATGCCCGGCATTGTGGTGTGTGGTACTGATAGCTAGTTGTTCATGAGTCACCACGCCTGGCATTGTGGTATGTGGTTACTGGGGTTCAAACTCAGGACCTTGCTTTTGCAAGGTAGACACCAGAACCACTGAGCTAAATCCCCAGTGCAATAATAAATCTTAACAACCTTGGAACATGTGATAACTCTGAATAAATTATTAACAATAATTTAATTTGAAAATTAGAGTTGTATCTGTTATAGTTGTATCTGAAAAGACAGAGACTCTACTTCTGGCTGTGGTCACCATTTCTGGCTAGTCACCAAAGCCAGAAGGCTTACTCTAATGAGAAACCTAGGATATGTGAGGTGCCTAAAAGATTATAGGCAATTAAAACCTTCATTTTAGCTATGTAAGGATAATTGTGTGGTCAGGGAGAACTTGGGGTCTTTGGAAAGCATGGCCATCAGTTTCTTTTGCAAGGGCTGCCCACATGGGGTGACATCTGCTGAAGATGTAGTTCAGTGGTAGAGCACTTGCTTAGCCTTAGGTTTGATCACCAACACTGAAAGAAAAGGGGTCTCCAAGGACCCACTCTTATTTTAAGGTATCATGCACATAAAGTATAATTCACCCTTATTAGTGGATAGTTCTGACTAATGTATAGTTGTGTAAATGCCAACATAAATAGAACAGTATTCCATCTCCTTCTAAATTCCTTCAGGACTTTCATAGTTGGCCTGCCCATCTGCTAGCAGGAGACCACTGATGTAAGTTCTGGAGTCTTTCGTATAAGTGGAATCATGTAGTAATCATATATTATGTAGCTTTTTGAGTCTGACTCTGGGTTTATCCATGTTGTGTGTAGCACTAGTTCATTCATTCTTGCTGAGTATTTTTCTGTTCCATTTTATATCATGGTTTATTTCCCAGTTGAGCTTTGTTTCTAGGATTTGGCCTTAGGAAAGCCTTCATAAATATTCATAGGTTATGTTTTGACTGTTGATTTTTTTATTTGACTTGATAACTACCTTAGAGCTGGTCGTATGGTAAGTATGTATTTATAAGAAACTGTTATGGCTTGTGTTTAGTTGTCTCTGCAAAGCCTCATGCAGTCAGAGATGGGGGCTTTTCAGAGGTAGCTGAATCTAGAATCTGTGACTGATTCATGGTGCAATGCCAGGATTAAGGGTGCTAGAATTAAGGGTGGGTCCTGGATGTAATATAGGACAAAGGAGCTGTGATTGTCCCTTGCTTGCTTGCTTGCTTTTGCTGTCTTCTGCATGCAGTGAACTGTTTCTCTTCTGCAGTGCCCCTTTGCCTTGCCAGGCTGCTTTGGAGCCACCTGATTATGGACTGAAACTGCTACAGATTTAGAGTTAAATAAACCTTTCTGCCTTTCACTTTGGGTGTAGGGAATTCTGAGAAAAGTAACTATGACAAAAACTGCTAGAGGAAAAAGGGGTTTTTGTTTTATTTTGTTTATTGCAGTATTGGATATTGAACCAAGGGGTGCCTAGTTACTGAGCTACATCCCTAGCCTTTTTAATCTTTGAGACTGTCTTGCTAACTTGCTTAAATGGAATTTGAACTTGGGATCCTCCTGCCTTAGCCTTTCAGAGTGCTGGGATAAGTGTGTACCACTGTACTCCGGTACAGGGAACGTTTTTAAACCAAGATGTGGTTGTTATAGCATTCAGATTAAGGTGATGGCTAGGGTACAGTTGTGCTTGTTTGCATGAGGTGAGTTCCCCTGTAAAGGGAACACCAGCCTTACTACACGGCTTAATGTAAAGATGTTGTTTTTTCCTAAGTGAAAGAAGTACAGGGCTGCTGTTGCTGTTTGGGGTACCATTAGTGCAGACTCTCTTGCTGAGTAAATGGTTTTCATTTTGCCCACTAGGAAGTTTCTTTTTTCTTTTTCTTTTCTCTTTGAGACAGGGTCTCGCTTTGTAGTTCAGGCTGGCTCTGACCTCACTATGTAGTCCAGGCAAGCCTCGAACTCAGCAATCCTCCTGCCTCTGCCTCCTGAGTGCTGGGATGACAGGTGTGAGCCACCATGCCCGGTACTGTAGTATGTGGTATTGATTGCTGGTGGGCGTGAGTCTCCACATCCAGCATTGTATGTGGTTACCGGGGATCGAACTCAGGACCTTGCACTTGCAAGGCAGGTGCCGGAACCACTGAGCTAACCCTCCGGCCCCACTAGGAAGTTTCTATGTATGTGACTAAACCCACATTCTAGGATGGAATAAGAAAAGGACAAAAAGGACACAGCCAGGTTTTCCCATTTTCATTGAGAAAGCAATAGATTTGATTTTAGCTCTAACCAGGAGATTTTCAATATAAATTTTAGTGGTTACAAGGTTGCTTGGTTATCACTAGTGGTATTGAAGGCATCCCTAAGTGGAATTGTAAGGAGGGAAAATATCCAGTTAGCACTGTTTGCCTTGAGCTTGGTGACATAGTTTGAAGCTTGTTGAATTTCAAAACTATAAGTTAAAATTGAAAGCAGCACTATCCTTTTGAATAGGAATTGACTTGAGCAAATGTTTACTTATTGGTGGTTTTTCATGGGTAGGGTGGTATATCTAGCTCTGGTCTTCAGAGTATAGAGTAAAGGTAGTGATCAGAAGTCTATTGCAAGGACCAGGGATTTAGCTCAGTGGTGACAGCATCTGCCTGGCAGTACAAGGTCTTGAGTTTGATCCTCGATAACCATATATCACAGTGCCAGCCATGGTAGGTCATGGCCACAATCCCAGCAATCAGTACCACACACCACAATGCCAGTGGTGGCTCATGCCTGTAATCTCAGATCTTAGGAGGCAGAGGCAGGAGGATTGTTGTGAGTTCGAGAGTTTGAGGCTTGCCTGGGCTACATAGTGAGCTCAGGGCCAGCCTGAACTACAAAGTAAGACCCTGTCTCCAAAAAATAAAAAAGTAGGCACAATCTATTGAGTAAATGACATAACAGAGTAGTGAATTTTAGAGGAGATTAAAATGATGAGGATAACAATTTAGGGTGAAGTTTACTTGTATCTGTCATGTTGCCCTAGTTTACATGCTCTAGAAATAGTCTTTCAGCACTAGATGAATTTATCTAATATTCTTCCATATTGTACTTGCCAAATTCTTGCTCCCTAGCATATTCTGAAGTTTTCATGCTATGTTTCATTAATAGAAAAATAGGAAATATTTATTTTCTTTTGATACCTTTGGTACATTTCTCAAAAATATACATGATGGTGCATGCCCGTAATCTCAGCACTCAGGAGGCAGAGTCAAGAGCATTACCACAATTTTGATATCAGCATATATTGCACAGTAAGCTTCAGGTCAGCCTGAACTACATAGTGATACCCTGTCTCAAAAAAGGAAAAAAAAAAAAAAAGCACACACACAAACTTATACCCTCTCCAATCTCAGTGTTTAAAAAATACATTCTGAAAATATTTCTATGTTTTTGTCAGTCCACCTTTTTTTTTTGATTGGAAAAAATGAGTAGTAGAGATTGTTTCCAAAACTTCTTTTAGAAATTGAACCGTGTAACTGCAACATATTGGAAGTCCACTAGGTGGGGCAGTTTTGTAATGTTTATTTCACTACTCACTGGCTCTGGAAAGCCTTTTAATTTGTTTCCCTGGTTCATTCAGAATTCTAGCAGACATAATGCTACAACTTACTGAAGTTCAGAAGATTTAAATAATGTATAGTGAGTGGCACAGCTTGGTTGAAGCAGATGTATTTCACTGAGTTAAGAGGGCTTATGTTTTATAGAGAATAGGCCTAGGGAAGGCCAGTAAGTAGGTGGTAAATTGAGAATAAGGAAAAAATTGGAGAGAATAATGTGGCTAACATGTGCTGAGATAGTAGTTGACATAGTTTTTCCTATTTATGGATTCTGGAGTACTTTTTAAGGATTGTCACTAACCAACTGGAGATGTGGGCAAGGCAGCAGTAAGAGCATTTAAGAAATGAAAGAGGGTGAAACTTAAAGAAAATGTTAGGATCAGTTCTGTTGTGTTATTGAGAAAAGATAGAAGTGCCAGGAGAAAAGTGATATTAGCAAGTAAAAATATAAGGCAATATATGATTTTTAATAGCTTTTGTTATTTCAAGTATATTGTAGGAATTTGAACTGTATACTCTTTACCGTATTTCTTTACTTTTCCTTTTTTTTTTTTTTTGATACAGGGTCTCGCTTTGTAGTTCAGGCTGGCCCTGAGCTCACTATGTAGCCCAGGCAAGCCTGGAACTCAGCAGTCCTCCTGTCTCTGCCTCCCAAGTGCTGGGATGACAGGTGTAAGCCACCACGCCCGGCTACTTTTCCATTTTTTAATATATTAGTTAGTATTTGGTGAAATGAAGCTTCCTGATTATTGTTTGTGTGTGTAACCAGATCTTTGTTTCTAGTTTCTGTTTTGGGGGCTAATTTGTTTTCGAGTACCTTTATCATCCCTAGTTCTAAGTCACTGAATTTTTGTGTAAATAAGAGTAGTATAAATTTTGGAAGAGGAGCTGTTTTATTTCAGAACTGAAAAAATAGAATCTTTTATCTTTGGAATGGCTATTTGAAGTTTCCTTACTTTTAGGAGAAAGCTGTTTTAAAAGATTCCCACCAGAGGAGATCCCATAACATCTTTTTATATCCTATTTTCAGAATTCTTTGATACCTTACCCAAAGTCCATTTGGTTTAAGAAATGTTTAAATTCTTTACCATGAAAGGTACATGGTACCTTTAACATGAGCTTACTTGTACATGGTATATGGAAGTAGCAAATGTTATTGTTAACATATGGCCCACCATATTAACAGTTTGAAACACTCAGAACAAAAATAGGAGGAAACACAGTGGGAAGAATAATAAGTGAATTTTACTTTTTTTTTTTTTTTGCGGTTTTGGAGAGCTAACTCAGGACCTTGTACTTGCCAGGCAGGTGCAGCACCAACAGGCTACCTCCTCAGCTCCAAATAAATGAACTTGAGAGTAGTCACGGGTGTTAAGCAGCCTTATGAGTTCCATGCCTAACCACTATGGTGCCTTTGAAAATTACCATCATTTTCCTCATCATTTCTGCTTCTACATGTATATTCTGTTTTCAGATTGCTAACAGCTGGCTACCATCTTCCCTGTAAAACTATTTTATTGTCACTTCTCATGTTATTTTAGAAGCTGCAAATACTTCCTTTCATCTTTCTTCAGAGGTTTTACTTTTCATCCTCTTAATCATCTTGGAGTCTCTTCTGAATCCTTTCCAGTTTTAATTTTTTCTCAACATTCCTTTGCAACCACCTGATAAGAATGCTCTGAGAGTGTCTGACCATTTTTGAGTATCATAGGAAGGATATTTCAAATCTGTACAAGTGCCAGAGTCTACTTCATATAATCTTAGACTATGTTTGCTTTCAAAAGTATAGTCACATGTTGCTGACTGGCTGTCAGATTGTTATCTCCAATGACCTTGATCTTTTCCGGTTACATTTATTTATAGCTTGCACACTCATCATCTTTTATTTATGGAGGTTATTTTTCTTGGCTGGGTATGTTGCTTTACACTGTCATTGAAATCAACTTTTTAGTATATGTGTTGCCGAAGCGAGCACTGAAATCAACTTTTTAAAATTATTATTTTACTACTTAACCCAAAATCATTTCCATTCCTGTCTTCCAGTATAGCAAACTCATAGGCTTCTTATGCTCTAGACTATTCATGTTAGTTATGCAGACATTTAAAAAAAAAAAAAAGCAGAAGCTGGGGATTTAGCTCAAGTGCTACTGTGCCAACCTTGGTCACACAAAGGGCCCAAATTTGTTCCCCAGTACTGTAAAAAAAAAAAAAAAAAAGCAGAGAACTGTTTTAGAGACAATGACAGAACACAGTTTGCTAATGTTTCTCAAAATTTACTCATGATTAGTGGCCAAGTTGCGTGATGAGAGCTGTGTGTGTTCCCTCCTTGCATGCTTTTTATACTTCAGGGGTCTGTCTCCCTCACCATCAGTTTAGGGTCTGCACCTCCACATGGCTATGCCAAGAAACAAAGAAAGCAGTTCATCTTGCACAATACTGTCAGATTTAATCTGATTGTGGCCTTGTACATATCTCTCCCTATTCCTGACTTTGTATGGCTTCCCATCGACTGCTGAATTAAATATGAACATTCTAATCTGCTATTCAAGAGAAATTTTGACTTGAATCTCCCTTTCCAGTCCAATTACCTGTAACTTTGTCATGTTTTATACAAAATTATTCTCTAGATAGGTCTGATACTTTCTGATGTCATGGTTTATTTGCTTTATTTGCTATACTTAGGATATTCTGAAGCATTTTTTCCTGATTGCTGTCTCTTAACATCATTTAAAACCAATTTATTTCCTGTCCTATTCTTTCTGATTTCTCCATTTGAAAATAACATTACCTTCTCATTCCCTAAATCTTTATATTCTTAAGTGTTGTATTTTGTCCTATGTTATAGCTTTTTGTGTGCTTCTGTCTTTTCTGGAGACATTTTCTTTTAGAACTATCTTTTCCTCATTTTGCTAACTTTGAGTATACCTAACATGTATTTGCATAAGTAATTGGATATATGTAAATTTCTTCTTAAAATTGTTGGATACAGCTAAATAGAAAACTTAGAGTAGTTTGAGCATATTGTATGATATGTTGTATTCAATTTAAGTTCTAGCATTAGCTCCTTACCTAGCTACAGCCTGGTAACAAGGCTTGTAGATCACCAGCTATTCCAGTAGTATTAAACCCTATGTTTTTATCTCTTAGAAAAGTGTTAGATGCAGTCAGACGCTTATAATGATTTACTGTTAGTTGTTGAAAAAAAATTTCTAGTTTCATGACCTGTTTGGTTGCTTAAATTTGTATTTCAGAACTCTTTGTAATTAACTATAATTATTTTCTAGAAATTACCCAACTCTGGCCAATATTGAAAAGAAGAAAAAGTTAAAACTTGAAAAGGAAAAGAGAGGTGAAGTATTAACAACAACTCAGTATGGGTAAGTCCCTCAAAATTGCTTGTATTCTTAATGTTCTTTTTAACTGACTATACTTTTAAGCAATAAAAAGAGCATAAACCAAAATCTTAAAATCACGACAGTCCTGGGCCAGAGGGTTAGCTCAGTGGTTCCGGCGCCTGCCTTGCAAGCGTAAAGTCCTGAGTTTGATCCCCAGTAACCACATACAATGCTGGGCGTGGAGACTCATGCCCACCAACAATCAATACCGCATACCACAATGCCGGGTGTAGTGGCTCATGCCTGTAATCCCAGCACTTGGGAGGCAGAGATGGGAGGATTGCTGAGTTCCAAGCTTGCCTAGGCCAAATAGTGAGCTCAGAGCCGGCCTGAACTACAAAGCAAGACCCTGTCTCAAAAAAAAAAAAAAAAAAAAAAAATCACAACAATCCTAATTCTGAAATCTTTGCTTTTTACCTTTTTTTGCTTTAAAAATTGTAATTGTCGGGGTGGGAGATTTAACTCAGTGGTTCCAGTGCCTGACTAGCAAGTGCAAGGGTTTCATCACAGTCATCGCATACAACAATTCTGGGCATGGTGACTCATGCCCACCAACAACCACACACCACAATGGTGGGCGTGGTGGTTCACGCCTATAATCCCAGCACTCAGAAGGCAGAGGCAGGAGGATTGCTGAGTTCAAAGCTTGCCTGGGCTACATAGTGAGCCAGCCAGCCTGAAATACAAAGCGGGACCCTGTCTCCAAAAATAAAAAAAAGGTCACAAGTGCCGGGCATGGTGGCTCATGCCTGTAATCCCAGCACTCGGGAGGCAGAGACAAGATGATTGCTGAGTTCAAGGCTTGCCTGGACTACATAGTGAGCTCAGAGCCAGCCTGAACTACAAAGCAAGACTCTGTCTCAAAAAAAAAAAAAGGTCCCAATAAGAAAACATACAGTTTTATATCTATCTATGTGTAATAACAACTTTAAATGACTGCTTCAAAGTAAAACTAGGTAAATTGAGAGTTAAAGATTTTAATATAAAAAAGATTTTAATGTCTTTCTGTAATTATTAGGAAATAGTATATAATATTAGAGAAATTTTTTAAAGAGGAATTTGAACACAAAATACCTGACTAGTATTTCTAGACCTAATAATTAAAGGCTAATACATTTTACCAAAAAAGCCATAAAACAAATAACATTTTTTTTTTTTTTTTTTTGAGACAGGGTCTCGCTTTGTAGTTCAGGCTGGCCCTGAGCTCACTATGTAGCCCAGGCAAGCCTTAAACTCAGCAATCCTCCTGCCTCTGCCTCCCAAGTGCTGGGAGTGCTGGGATTACAGGCGTGAGCCACCACACTCGGCACTGTGGTATGTGGCATTGATTGTTGGTGGGCATGAGGCTCCATGCCCAGCATTGTATATCGTTACTGGGGATCGAACTCAGGACCTTGTGCTTTCGAGGAAGGCACCAGAATCACCGAGCTAACTCTCTGGCCCACAAATAACAAATTTTAAAGGATTATAATAATACAAAACAATTCATTCTGACCCAAATTGAAAGTCAATAGAAATCAAAAAGAAAAAGAAAGAAATGCCTTAATAACAACACATTTAAAATATAAATTATTAAAACTGACTCAAAATAAAAATTTGAATTTCTTTAATCATTTTGTGTTAGGAAAATTGACTCTATAATTAAACAGTTTCCTTAAGAAAAATTCAACTCTCAATGGGTTCACTACTAAATTCTTGCCGTATTTACAGAATACCAGTGTTGCAAAAACTCAGCAGTGGCCAGGCATGGTATACACCTTTAATCCCAGCACTCAGGAGGCTGAGGCAGGAGGATTGCTGCAAGTTCATGGATAGCCTAGGCTACATAGTGTGTTCATTGAATTACACTGTGAGACCCTGTCTCAAAAAACAAAACAAAAAACTCAAAAGCTCATTTTGAGTTCAGTATATATAATCTTGATATTAAAACCTCATAGGGACATTACAATAATGGAAAATGATAAAACTCATCATGTATTCCTAAAAAATATTTAACAAATTAGAAATAGAAAGTAATTTCTTTAAAAATCTATCAATCCCTAGCCCCAAATCATTCTTTTTTTTTTTTTTTTTTTTTTTTTTTGAGACAGGGTCTTGCTTTGTAGTTCAGGCTGGCCCTGAGCTCATTATGTAGCCCAGGCAAGCCTCAAACTCAGCAATCCTCCTGTCTCTGTCTCCAAGTGCTGGGATTACAGACATGAGCCACCACACCCAGCACTGTGGTATGTGGTATTGATGGCTGGTGGGCGTGAGTTCCCACGCCCAGCATTGTATGTGACTGCTGGGATCGAACTCAGGGCCTTTTGCTTACAAGGCAGGTGCTGGAACCACTGAGCTAAATCTCCGGCCCCCAAATCATTCTTAATAATGAACACTGATGACTTTTCCTCTGAAATTGAGAATTAGATGTATACTTACTACATTCATAAATTAATTTAGCCAATATGTATAACATTAATGTTAAAAATCAATTGTATTTTAGGCTGGAGGGCTAGTTCAGTGGTTCCTGCGCCTGCCTCGCAAGTGCAAGGTCCTGAGTTCAATTCCTGGTGACCACATACAATATGCTGGGCGTGGAGACTCATGCCCATCAGCAATCAATACCACATACCACAGTGCCTGCCGTGGTGGCTCACGCCTGTAATCCCAGCATTTGGTAGGCAGAGACAGGAGGATTGCTGAGTTCGAGGCTTGCCTGGGGTACATAGCTCAGAGCCAGCCTGAACTACAAAGCGAGACCCTTGTCTCAAAAAAAAAAATCAATTGTATTTTCATGAATTATAATGAATAATAATTATAATTTCATTATAATTAAATTGATATAACTATGAAATTATAATAATTATAATTTCATTATAATGAAATTAAAAATAAAATATTTACAGTATTATCCCAAAATAGTAGATACCTAGGAATAAATCTAACAAAAATTTAAAAAAATTTTTAAATTGATTTTATTACTATTTTTTAACTGATTTTATTATTTTATTTTACATTTTATATTGTATACATTATGGTCATAATCAACACTGGGAATGTTTACCGTACATGACACATCTTAATTCTCATTTTGTCCTATTCCCCTGCCCTCCCTAACAAAATACATAAGAGCTGTGTACAAAAAACTATAATACACTGGTCAGAAAAATTAAAGGCCTAAGTAAATGAATACATATGTAATATTCATGGGCTAAAGACATTGTAATTATGTTAATTATTCTCCAAAGTGATGATAGAATTGTAACAGTTTTTTTTTTTTTTTTTGCTTTTTGAGACAGAGTCTCGCTTTGTAGTTCAGGCTGGCCCTGAGCTCACTATGGTGCCCAGGCAAGCCGCTGCGAACTCAGCAATCCTCTTGTCTCTGCCTCCCGAGTGCTGGGATGACAGGCGTGAGCCACCACGTCCGGCATTGTGGTATGCGGTGTTGATTGTTGGTGGGCGTGTCTCCATGCCCAGCATTATATGTGGTTACCGGGGATTGAACTCAGGACCTTGCACTTGCGAGGCAGGCGCCGGAACCACTGAGCTAACCCTCCGGCCCTACAGTTTTTTTTTTTTAACAGAGTATAAGGAGACTGATATACATGAAAATAAAAAGAAAGTACAAAGGGCATAGAGTAGCCAAGAAAGAGTAAAGAATATTAGTATTGATCAATGATAGATAGATAAATAAAGCAGAATAAATCCACAAACAAAACAATTGGTAAGTCACCTTATGATAAAGATAGCAGTATAGGTCAGTGGATAAAGGATAGTGTCTTTGGTGCTCGGTTTGTATTTAAACATATTGTGTCAACATATTTGAAGTGTATCTCTTACATTGTATATAGTTTAGTCTTTAAAATAAAAAATGCAGCTGGGCGTGGTGGCTCACGCCTATAATCCCAGCATTTGGGAGGCAGAGGCAGGAGGATTGCTGAGTTCGAGGCTTGCCTGGGCTACATAGTGAGCTCAGGGCCAGCCTGAACTACAATGCAAGACCCTGTCTCAAAAAACAAACAAAGAAAAAAATACAAAATCCAGACTCAGAAATCTTACCTAAGTACTTCTTTTATATTTTATGTAATTATTAACTTGGATTTTCATGTAACATTGTCCTATTTTTTAAAATTTGTTTTGTTCTTTGTTCTTTTCTCTTTCTTGTTAGGTGATACATTTTTAAAAACTGTTTTGCTCTCCATTAACGTTTTACTTATAATTATTCTTTATTCTCTCCATGTAACATATATCTATATTTTTATTTACATCTTTTATAACTAAGTGTTAAGTAAATTTTTCCTTTAAAATGCCGGGCGTGGTCACGCCTGTCATCCCAGCACTCAGGAGGCAGAGACAGGAGGATTGCTGAGTTCGAGGCTTATCTGGGCTACATAGTGAGCTCAGGGCCAGCCTGAACTACAAAGCGAGACCCTGTCTCAAAAAAAAAAAAAGCAATAAAATGATTCTCAAGGAGTGCTATAATGGCTAAGTACTCAAAGGAGGAGTGAAGTGCAAGAACCAGACATACTATTTCTCAATGAAGCCTTATTATTTTACAGTTAAGGCTCATCCTTGCTCAGTGAAGACCTTAAAAATGACTTGTCAAAAGCCAGCTGGGTCGGATGCTTTCAGAACACGATATAGGGAAGGTGGCTGTGAGTGCTTGGGCTCATTGGGCCAGTGGTAAAAGCTGTACCTGAATGGCCTGTGGTGATCCTGTTGAGTTCTTAGCTTGACATCAGTGAATGGAATTGGAGATTGGTTTGGGATAATTGACATCATTGCCAAAATTGGGAATAGAAATGCATATGATTTTTTTGATTTTTTTTTTATTTTTTTGATTTTTTATAAGGATTCTAAAAGACTGTGAGCCTTTGGGTTACAGATATGAATTAAATATGTTAGTTTAGCCAATTATTTGGAAAACACTTTTAGTTCTATGTCCCCATGATTCCTATTCCACAAATGAGGGAGTGAACAGTGCCAGGCTGTTACTGTTGTCTAAGGAACACAGCTAGTGACCCAGCAGCAACTTGGACCCAGATTTCTAGTTCCATACTCCTAACCATGCCTTTCATTGTTAATGAAAAATTAAGTTTTGCTAAAAAATGGACAATTAGAAAAGGATGCATATCTTTGAGAAAGCTGTTACTCCAAAGACTAGTAGTAGTATTACTTACTGAGAATATATGAATGAACTTCTATTAAATGGTCTTTTTTATCCCCTACCCAAGTTTAAATTAGAAGATCCTCACATAACTACTTGTTTTCTTTTAAAAAGAAATATAGTTGTTTGAGAAGTTACTTAATTTGAGCTACTGTAGAATCGTGCTAGGGCTGATCTTCCTTTAAGTTAGAAATTTGTACTTTTCTACTCTTTTTTTTTAAAGGGTTGTCATGAAGGTCAAAAAAGGTAGCATGTTTGTAAATGGTTCAAAGCTTTATGGCTTCTTTAAAAAGGATGAATTTAGCTTTTAAGATCTGAGAAACATTTTTAGGCATAACAGGAATGAAAGAACACTTTGTGATGAAGGCACAAACTAGCTCAGTTTCAGACTAAAACTACAGGTGGAAATGTGTAGTTGAAATTAATAAAATGTGGCATTTATGGGGCATATAGGCTTTTCTTTCTTTTGGAACCACTGGGTTTCATTTATTTTGGTTTCTTTCTTTTTTTATTTTCTTTGTGACAGTGTTTCATTTTGTAGTTCAGGCTGGCCCTGAGCTCACTATGTAGCCCAGGCAAGCCTTGAACTCAGCATTCCTTCTGCCTCTGCCCTTCACATGCTGGGATTACAGGAGTGAGCCACCATGCCCAGCATTGTGGTATGTGGTACTGATTGCTGGTTGGCATGAGTCACCACTCCCAATATTGTTGCGTGTGGTTACTAGGGATTGAACCAGGGACCTTGTGCTTGGTAGGCAGGCGCCGGAACCACTGAGCTGAATCGCTGGCCCTATTTTGGTTTTTGAATGTATTAGTGTACAAGTAATCAGTTTAATTTCTTGTTTTCTTTTGCATTCAGTAGTTATTTTTCAAATTTTTCTTGAAAGATCAGTATCTTTCATACTAAAAATTGCATTTTTCTTACTGCAGCAAGATGAAGGGAATGTCAAGATATTCACATATGGCCAAGATCAGAAGTCCTAGCAAACATCACAAGTGGAAAAATGATGGTGCCAGACTGAGACCAGTCGGTGGATCAGGCAATTGCTTCAGTGGTCCCAAGACTGAAAGTCCACCTCAGGCGAAAGCAGATCCTCTTAGTGTTTTGGTAAACACTGATTCTGGTGAGCAGAGTAAGAAAATAATGTGTTAATAAATGTGTAATGGCAGTGCTTAAGTTGATTATGCATAGCTTTGTGAATAGTCTAATTACAACTACATAAAAATATAGAGAAATATCCAATTATGCTTTCATTCTTGTTTTTAGGAGGAGTATCTTACAAAAACCTTATTTCACCACATCTTTTCTGAGTCTTAGGGATGGATGCATCTGCTAGTTAGGCTACAGGAGAAATGTCATATGGTTAGATAATTCCCAAAATATAGTATGATCTTGACAATTTTCTAAACATTTATTTGAATTGCTGGAATTAAACATTTGCTGATTGCTTATATTTCTCCCAAATCTGTTAAAAAGCAGTTTTGTGGAAGCCATTATTGTTTATACTACTGAGCACAAGTATGATCTCTTTGTTAAAATGTTTTTTTCTGGGGCCGGAGATTTAGCTCAGTGGTTCCGGTGCCTGCGCAAGCACAAGATCCTGAGTTCAATCCCAGTAACCACATACAACAATACTGGGCATGGTGACTCACGCCCACCAGCAATTAATACCACATACCACAGTGCCGGGCGTGTGGCTCACGCCTGTAATCCCAGCACTCGGGAGGCAGAAACAGGAGGACTGCTGAGTTCGAGGCTTGCCTGGGCTACATAGTGAGCTCAGGGCCAGCCTGAACTACAAAGCGAGACCCTGTCTCAAAAAAAAAAAATGCTATTTTCTGCATTTGCATAATAGTATTCTTCTTCAAAGAACAAAATATATTTATATATGTTTACAATTTACCATGGAGCTCCTTTTAGAACTTATAGAGCAAGTTGACTCTTGTTTATAAGTCAAAAAATTAAAGCATCAAAATACTTGCTATCATATACAGGTATCATTCAGCCTCTGAGACTCATTTCCTCTTCCAAAAAAGAAAATGTGTGTGTGTATGTATTTTCAGTAACATTCTGGGGATTTTGCCTAAGTATATGCACTTCCAATTGCTTAGGAATACTCAAAGATTTTTAGTGAGAGAATTTGAATCTCTTCAGTTTAGATGACATTTGCTTTCATGATAATCACATGGCAAGTTATTGAACAGATGGCAAAAAATGACAGGGGTAACTAATTCATTGACTAAATTAGATAGAAAAGAATATTGGCATAAGGAAATGTTTGGTTAAATATAATACAATAAAATTTAGCAAGATAAAAATACTAAATCAGCTGAGTGTGGTGGCTCACGCCTGTAATCCCAGCACTCGGGAGGCAGAGGCAGGAAGATTGCTGAGTTAGAGGCTTGCCTGGGCTCCATAGTGAGCTCAGGGCCAGCCTGAACTACAAAGCGAGACCCTGTCTCAAAAAAACAAAACAAAACAAAATGCTAAATCATTTTAGCACCAGCTCACTTGTACTAAGTAAGGTACTACTATGTTCCATGTGTTTTGTATGTTAATTGATGTCCTTCTAACAGCCTTTTCCATAGATACTATTATAACTCCTATTTTAGAAATGAGGACCATCGAGGTTAACACATTGCTTATGACATTTCCTTAATCATATTGCTAATTAGTGACAGAAAAATATACATGTCCTCAAATATGAAGTCTAAATTTGTCTAAAATATAGTATAGGTGGAAGAGTGAGTACTGAGGGGTAAAGAAAAAATGGGATGGTAATAAAAAAAGGGAAACAAAGCTTATGTATTTAGGGTGTGGGGGCCTATAGGGTGGGTAGGAGAATGGGAAAAAATGAGAATTAAATTGTGTCATATACTGGTACAAATTCCCAATATTGAGTGTGATCATGATGTGTATATAAAATGTAGCAATAAAGATAAAAATTTTAAAAAACATGAATACAGGATAGTTGAAATGGTGAGGATAATTTAGAGAAAGAATCTTTTTAGGAGAGTAAGGAAGGGTGAATGATTTTTTTGAGGTGGTAATGTATTTACTCTTGGGCATTGATTTCTTCTGCTTCAAAAAATTTTAGAGCCCATGTGCTTCTTCAGATTTATAATTTATATAAACTTAGTGACAAAGTATCATTTTAATCCCAAATGTAAGCTTTCGTGTTGTTAAAAATACATACTTAAAATACAAATGTCAAGCCGGGCATGGTGGCTCACACCTGTCATCCCAGCATTCGGGAGGCAGAGACAGGAGGATTGCTGAGTTCGAGGCTTGCCTCGGCTACATAGTGAGCTCAGAGCCAGTCTGAACTACAAAGCGAGACCCTGTCTCAAAAAAAAAAAAAAACAACAAATGTCAAGATTTCATTATAGTTGGTAGGGTATAAATTTAAAAATGATATGTTTGTTTTTGTTTTTGAGACAGGGTCTCGCTTTGTAGTTCAGGCTGGCCCTGAGCTCACTATGTAGCCCAGGCAAGCCTGGAACTCATCAATCCTCCTGTCTCTGCCTCCCAAGTGCTGGGATGACAGGCGTGAGCCACATGCCCAGCACTGTGGTATGTGGTATTGATTGCTGGTGGGCGTGAGTCACCACGCCCAGCATTGTATATGGTTATTGGGGATTGAATTCAGGATTTTGCGCTTGTGAGGCAGGTGCTGGAACTACTGAGCTAAATCTCCGGCTCCAAAATGATCTTTTATTCATTTTTTTCTAAATGAACATTTGAGGCCTCTGCTATTAAACAGTTTTTGTTGCTTTTGTTTTGGTAACTTACTTTTTTTTTTTTTTTGAGACAGGGTCTCGCTTTGTAGTTCAGGCTGGCCCTGAGCTCACTATGTAGCCCAGGCAAGCCTGGAACTCAGCAATCCTCTTGTCTCTGACTCCCAAGTGCTGGGAATACAGGTGTGAGCCACCACACCCAGAACTATGGTATGTGGTATTGATTGCTGGTGGGCGTGAATCATCACGCCCAGCGTTATATGTGGTTATGGGGATGGAACTCAGGGCCTTGCGCTTTGGAGGCAGGCGCCAGAACCACTGAGCTAAATCTCCGGCCTGGTAACTTACTTTTGATACATGATAAATTCTTTGTTTACTGTTTTGTTACGGTTGTTTGATTGGGGGAAGAACTGTATACATGCTAGCCAAGTGCTGTACTACTGAGCTACATCCCCAGCCTGTTTTGTTTTGTTTAAAGGAAGTATTTCAGTATACACTAATCTGGTAAAACAAGAACTAAAAGATTACAATGTATAAGTATATAGATATAATCTAATTCCTTAAAAGATATTTTAGACATGAGAAACAGTGACAGATAAATACCTCTTACCCTGCTTAGTAGAAAGCATTAGAAAGTATTCAATAGTATTCTCGAGAGCAATTGAACGAGAAGTTTCATTTTTTTCCTTTTTTCTTAGACTAGGAATCAAACTCAGGGCCTCATGTTTGCTGGGCAGGCGCTATATCACTGAACTGTATTCCCAGCCCTAAATGAGAGAGGTAAAATGATATTTCAGTTGAAATGGCCCTTACATTCAGTGAGGGTTAAAGATAGGAAGAACATGTTTGCTTTCTGCCTCACAGATGAGAACATTAGTCCTGAATATAAAAATCTAATAAGATTGGGGGAGGGGGACACATGGGACAAACAAATAAATAGGGGCTGATCACTAGTACACTAGAGTAGAATCAGAGTGTTGTCTTTCAGCACCACTGGACTTCTGGGAAAGGGAGAGGTGCTGCTGCTTAAGTTGGTTGCCAGTGCCAAGTAATTAATCACTGTTCCTCTGTAGTAAAGCTTCCATCAACATCTGAGTTCAGAGATCTTCCTGTGGTGGAACATGTGAAGGTTCCTGAAGAATGGTGATACCAAAGAGGGTGTAGATACTCCATGTCCCTTTCCCTATTTGTCCTCTGCATCCCTGCAACTGTGTTCTTTGTAATGTTCTGTATAACCAATAAGTGTTTTTAAAAAGTGAAACAAACCTGTTGTTAATGTAATGCTAAAAACTGAGAAAAATAGAATTGATGATGTAGTAATTTTTGGTTATTGCTTTAGATTATTTTTTTGGTTTGATCATTGGTAACACAACTGTGTGTGTATGTTTGTATGTGACAGAGGGTGGGGTAATTTACCCTAGCAAAGTGTCATTAATATTTAACAGTAAGAGAAGTTATTTCATTTTATGTTTTATAATTCCAAAGTTTTGTTTAATCATTTTGATTGGTACTATTTACAGATAATTTTAGTTCAGAAAGGTGTTTTAGCTGGTTTTTAAAAAAGTGAGTGAAGTTTTTTGAGTATTACTTTGTTTGGCAATACAATGCTTTTGTCATAGTCCTTCCAAGATAAACTATGAAAGTGCCAGCATGGGAAAAAAACTTTCTTAACTTACCAGAATGACCACTGATCATATTTTCTTATTAGAACTGCTGGGTAGATCTCAGGTACTTTGGGATAAAATAGTTTGTTGTTTGGTCATTGTAGATGTTTGGACCATACTACAAAGACAATTACCCTTTTCAAAGAGGTGGGTTCCTTAAATATATAATGGTGTTGAGGGGGATAGTTGTCTATATTGATGAACTCTTAACTCTTTTTCCTTGGGAAAACAGTCAAGTGTAGTGAGCTTTGTGGCTTTCCCAGTAACAAGTATACCTAAACTGCGATCATGGCTTCCAGACACCATTTGGCAATCAAACCAATGCCCGTTAGGCACTCACTCCTATCATTCCAGCACTTGAGATACAGAGGCAGGAGGATTGCCGTGAGTGTGAGGCTAGCCTGGGCTACATAGTGAATGCCTGAACTACAAAATGAGACCCTGTCTCATAAAACTAAAAACTAAAAAAAAATAAATAAACCAAGGCCCCATAGAGGAATGGCTGATATATAGAGTTGGAACTGAGAAAATACAGTCTATGAGAGGACCTCATAGTATCAGAAAGTTTTCCAAAACTCAACAATGGTGGCATGTCAGAAGGGGTTCCTAAAGAATTCTCAATGACCAAATGTGGAACAGTTTGAGCCACAGAGTAAATAATAAATTATAGTTGCCACCCCAAATGTAAATATTCATGTCATTACTGATTTAAATAAATACTTGAATAAACAAGTATGAGTGAAGAGGAATGATTCTTACAAAAGAATTCAAATGAATACATAGAGAAGAAATCGGAAAAATAGAAATTCACTATTAGAACATTCTAGTAGTAATTATTTTCAGCAAGATCTACTGACAAATGGCAAAATTAGAGGTAATATGTTTAAGTCAAAACAGAGTATTTTGTATTTTGCATAGCTTCAAAATATCTCCTCCTGAAACATTTTTTAATGTGATTTTAACATTTGTCAGTGTTTTTTGATAGTTCTTATTTGAGTTAGAGATTAATTCTCCCAAGGGATCATGACACCTAAATGTGAAGTGGCAGATTAGATTTAGGATGGACCGTGGACATCAGTGGAAAACCTGGTGTAGTTATAGTACTCTATAGTTCAGATATAGTATCACAATAATGTTAATTTGCCAGCTATGATAAATGTACTTGGCTTATGTAGGATGATAACATTATGGATACTGTGTAGAGGGTGTATGGAGACATTTTGGCTATTTTTTTTTTTTTTTCCTGAGACAGGGTCTCGCTTTGTAGTCCAGGCTGGCCCTGAGCTCACTGTGTAGCCCAGGCAAGCCTGGAACTCCGCAATCCTCCTGCCTCTGCCTTCTGAGTGCTGGGATTACAGGCATGAGCCACCACGCCCGGCTGGCTATTTTTGTAATACTTGTATACATCCAAAATTGTTCCAGAACATAAAGTTAAAAAGGAAGGAAGAAAAAGACTTATGTAGACCAATTAAGGTGTTGCTTTGTGCTTCCTGAATTACATTATGAAGAACACTGTTCTCCAGGGTTTATTTCCCTTTATTTTTCTGTTTTCTGATTACAAAGTAATAGAGACTATATGGGAAAAAATGGAAAAGCACAAAATTTTAAAAAACTACTTATTTATGAAAATGACCACTGATCACATCTTTCTATGTGTCCTTCCAATGCACTTCCTATACACATGAATGATTTTTTTTCAATAAAAAATGATAAAGAAAGTGGTATGCTTCAGATCCATGAAGATCTACATGTCTTTGTGCTACTTAACTTTTTTGGATGTTTCTTATTTATACAACAATCAGTCCTTCAAATATTTCTGAGCACATATGTGCTGTTCTGGTTCCTGTCATGGAGCTGCTGGGCTGGTTATGGGAGATAAGGTGAACATATTCAAAGTATGTTGGGGTGAGACCAGTGTTGTGAGGCTGATTGAAAGGACACTGTTTGAGAAGGAGTTACACTACTTCATGTAACGTTATCAGTGAAGGCGTCTATGGTGAATTGCAGAAGTCGCCGGAGTGAAGTGATAGCTGAGGCAGAGGCACCACCACTAGCAGAGAGAGTGGCACGTGCAGGCACTGCTGGCAGAGGTGTCCCTCACAGTCAGAACAGCGGACTGGAGTGATGAAAGTGGGAAGAAGGGTGCGGGGTATGCTTCTAATGGAGGTCAGGTTGAGCCAGCATGGGCCATGGTAGGATTTGTTCAAGCTGAACAGAGAGGGGCTGACTAATTTCGGTGTGGGCAAAGCAGATCATAAGTGAGAGACAGGGTCCTTAACAGGGTATCTTTTAGGAGACTGTTAAAATCATCAGAAACATTACCTTAGAGTTGTAGTAGAAAGGGTGAGGTGTATGATTTTGAATATATTTTCAAAATAGAGTGAATAGCAGTTATTGATCTGTTGGCTATGGTATGAGAGAGGAAGAGTCATGGATGATTGCTAGGATCGTGTCCTAATCCTTAAGATTAAAGTGTTGATGTTTATTGAGACAGAGAGTACTGGAGAGCATGTTCTGAGTCAAAGTCAGATATTTGGCTTTCAACATGTTTGAAGTAACTGACTTGTAGGCAGGGATGTTGAATGAGCAATTAGGATTATCCTGGACCTAACAAAAAAGTTGAAAGTTGATGGCATAGATTTGTGACTCATCAACATATAAATGGTATTTCAAGATGAGATAATAGATCATTTAGGGAAGGAGAGGCATAAAGAGAAAAAAAAATCTCAGAGTTGGGTCTGAGGCCACTTCATAAGTTTAGACGTTGGTCAGTGAGGAGAAGTTAATGGGAGATGGGGAAAAGAGAGCAGAGTGAAGGTGTTTTAAGACATACTGCACAGATAGGTACTGCCAGATGATGTTGCCGAGTTAAATGAGAGAACTAAGAAATGACTTTTAGGTTTGACAACAGAGGCCCCAGGGGAACTTGGAAGAAAAAGTTTCAATAGTGTGGTGTATCTGAAAAAGAAATTGGAGTAAATTCTGTAGTGAGTCAGACAGTTGAAGGAAATTTCAGGTCCAGATGATTTTTATCAAGTAGTAGTTTGGAATTTTGCTATGAAAGAGAAAGAAGAAATGGAGCTATTGCTGGAGGAAGACATTAGTAACATTGCTATTGACTGTAAGTGTATTTCGATAAGTGTTATCATTTAAAAAAACATCTACAGAAGGCATGCTAGCACACTAGTTAAGAACTGAAATTTGAAGCCTGGTGTGGTAGGTGGTACACACTTGTAATCCCAACTACAAAGGAGACCAAGGTGGGAAGATAACAAACTTGAGGCCAAACCAGGCAATTTAATAAGACCTTGCCTCAAAATTAAAAGGGTTGGGATATAGTGTTAGAGCACTTGCCTGGCACATATGAGGCCCTCGGTTCAATACCCAGTAACACACACACACACACACACACACACACGAGAATATGAATTAGTATTTGGAATCAGATAGCCAAGGTGTAAGTTTGACCAACTGTCATATAATAATGTTACCAGGAGGAAATTTACTCAAATTCTGTTTTGTTTCATTACCTGTAATAGTGAAAGCCACAGGGTGATTCATAAGGATTAAGTGAGATCATTGTACTTTTTGGTACATTTGTTTGGGTCTTACAGGGCAACACTACTGTTTGGTCTTAATCATTCAAACAGTGATCGAACAGTCTCCATACTAACACAGTGGTAGATTTCTGCTTAATCTACTCATAATTTACATACATAACTTGCATATTCTTCTGGCCTGGGGAAAGGTAATAATGTGGCTTAAAATAGGCAAAGAACAGTTTTTTGCTTGTAGCATGTTTTGGTTTTCTCTAGATTGTCCGTGAGAAGTTTTTTTGTTTTTGTTTCTGTTTTGAGACAGGGTCTCGCCTTGTAGTTCAGGCTGGCCCTGAGCTCACTGTGTAACCCAGGTGAACCTCAAACTCAGAGCAATCCTCCTACCTCTGCCTCCCAAGTGCTGGGATTATAGGCGTGAGCCCAGCATTGTGGTATGTAGTGTTGGGGATCGAACTCAGGGATTGAACTCAGGACCCTGTGCTTGCAAGGCAGACACTGGAACCACTGAGCTAAATTCTCAGCTCTGTCTTCCAGAACTTTAAATGCTCCGTTTTGAAACATTTCATATAATTGTGGGCTGAATTGTTTCATTAGATAAGTTACTTATATTGTCTTCAATCAGGCTTTATTTTTATTGGTTATGTAGAAGAGTTAATGGGTTTTGAGAACTGCCAAAAATAAATGTAATGGGTGGTGTCCTGGGGCTATAGCTAAGCTTGCTGGGCTCTGGTCAAACATTTTGCCTTTGGCAGGCTCTTTGGTACTTGCTAAACTCCTATGGTTGGCTTGCCAAGTTAAATTCTTAGAAATAATGATAAAAACTTTGGGGTGCATTCATTTCCGTAAGACTCATTGACAAAGCCTATAGAATGGTTTTAAGTATTATTTTAGTCCTGAAAACAAATCTTAAAAACAACAAAAGGGGTAGGAAGTTTTACATTTTATTTATTCCTGTCTAATTTTCAGAGTTAATGATCCTAATCCAATAAAGTTAAATAAATTTTTAGCTTCCCCACTACCTGTAAATTAATAGCAAAGACTGTAATTCGCTTAATTTAGGAAGGTCTACATTCCATAGCCTGTGAAGCATGATAAGCTAACTGGGCTGTGTCATTTCCCTTTGTCCTTCTATTTCCTCTAGAGTAAATACATTCTTTTTTTTTTTTTGAGACAGGTTCTCGCTTTGTAGTTCAGGCTGGCTCTGAGCTCACTATGTAGCCCAGGCAAGCCTCGAACTCAGCAATCCTCCCGTCTCTGCCTCCCAAGTGCTGGGATTACAGGCATGGGTCACTACGCCTGGCACTGTGGCATATGGCATTGATTGCTGGTGGGCATGAGTCTCCACGCCCAGCATTGTATGTGGTTACCGGGGATCGAACTCAAGACTTTGTGCTTGCAAGGCAGGCACCGGAACCACTGAGCTAACCCTCTGGCCCAAATACATTCTTTTCTTAAGATTTATACGAAGGTGAAATTTTTCATGCATCCTGAAATTAGTTTTTGGGGAAGACTAAGGAAATAATCAGGAATACTAAGGTGGTAGAATGGGTGATAATCACCTTCTTTATTATGGTGGTAAATGTTTTGAGGTGCAGTGTTTGAATCTGTTCTTTCTTCTGTTTTAGAGTCTGATAAGGAGGAGAAAACCCAACAGATAGTCATACCGAAGGAAGTGACGCCAGCCTTGTGTTCACTAATGAGCAGCTATGGCAGTCTTTCGGGATCAGAAAGTGAGCCAGAAGGTAGGTCACAGCTTCTGGTGGTATTCTGACATGTGTTTTATTTGGCTGCTTTGAGCTTTAGTGTGTACTCTACACTGATGTTATCCAAGATAGGTATACTTTGAGCTTCAAATTTTTTTTTTTAGTATTTTTGAGACAGGGTTTCTCTTTGTAGTTCAGGCTGGCCCTAAACTCACTATGTTGAACTGGCTATCCTCAAACTCACAGGATCCTCCTGCCTCTGCTTCCCGAGTGCTGGGATTACAGGCATGAGCCACCATTCCCGGCATTGTGGTATGTGGTTACTAAGAATCGAACTTGGGACCTTGTGTTTGCCAGGCAGACGTCAGAACCACTGAGCTAAATCCCTAACCCCTAAAATTCTTTTTTCATTTGATTCAGAGGCAAAGCTCAAGTAATAGAGAAACACATATACTACTACTCCGGGAAGAAAAGGTGAGAATGATAAAATTAAAGGATAGAAAAGAAAAAGATAAAATATCTACTAATGGAATTAGAGAAAATTCTAAAAGAAGTAGCAAAAACACAATTTATCCTCTGCTTTTAAGTACCCTTTTAAAAACATTTATAGTACTATTAGTGGGTGAAGAGAGATCCTTTATGATAAAGAGAATGATAAATTTTTCTTTTTTTTTGAGACAAGGTTTCGCTTTGTAGTCCAGGCTGGTCCTGAGCTCACTGTGTAGCCCTGGCAAGCCTCGAACTCAGCAATCTTCCTGCCTCTGCCTCCTGAGTGCTGGGATTATAGGCGTGAGCCACCACACCTGGCGAGAATGATAAATATTTTAATGCATATAAAATTGCTCTATATAGAATGTGTTTTCATAAATTATTTCATTCAGAAGATATAGTATCTCTATACTTGTGGCTGCATTAAGCTGTTTTACAGTTGAAAGAAAGGATCTTTTCAAGAGCCTTCAGAAGTCAGATGTTCAGGTTGCATGTCTTAGCTTTAAGGATGATGTCACAGATAATAGTGCACAGGACCTTACCTTGAGCATAAGGCCACCCAGGGGAGCTCTTAAATAGGCTATTGATCTGATGCAGGATGGCAAATTTCAATTCAAGGCTTGTATCATAATCTAGCATATGTTTAGTGAATAAGCCTGTGTCCTACTCTTGTGGAAGCCTGGATCTGCACTATGATTTTATTCAGCTTTTACCAGCCATTAGATAATTCATGTATATGCATATTAGGAGAAAGGTAATCAGAGTGGAAGCTGTACTATGGATAAGACTATAGTAGCCAAAAATATTTATGTGAAATAAAAGGAAGATTTGAATGTAATTAGATGGAGGCAGTACTTCAATGTTGACTAGGCTAGAGATAATAAATATTTATATAGTTGTAGGATGTTAACTAAAGGGATAGTTGGGTTTTAATATGTAACTTGAATTTTATAACATGAATTTTTCTTCTTTTTTAATGGAGTGTGGCTTATTCTGATAGCTTGTTAAAAGCATCTTGAATTTTGAAACATAAACTATTTTGGCTTTCTCCAAGTATTCCTTAACAGATGGTTGCTTTTTTTTTTCAATTTTAGAAAAGCAGTATTTATTTCTTACCCATGTTTTTAATATACTGATAGGAAGGAGTTACTCTTTAAACACATATTACATTTCGTACTTATCAGTTATATTTATAACAAGTAATATGAAATAAAACTATCACACATTACTGGATCCCATAAAAAAAAGGTGAACCAGTGCTTTTTTTCTTTCTCTCAAAGTGAAACATTTGTTATTTTTATATTCTTGTCTTCATTTTGAGATTGCCACGGTATTTTAAATTGAAAGAAGGGAAGGAAACCAGAAGGGACCTTTGAGGTCATGTCTTCATTAATAGAACCTTAAGCTTGGAAAAGATCAGTTTGCCATGCTATTATGTGGCCCACTGATTAAAGTCTAGGTGAGAGGATTAAAATTATGTTTAAAAGCTACCATGTTGCTCTCCATTTTATCCCTTTTCAGGGTGACATTTACTGTTTGCCTGTGTAGTGATGCATAATTTTTTCTTTTGTAGATAACAGAGGTTATCATCTAATAAAATATATGTTTGATTTTGTGATTTATTTTGTAATCCATTTTGACTAGTTATTTTTTAATTGATTTTATTGGTATTTTTATATTTACATTGATTACAATAAACATTGAGAATTTGTACCAGTATATGATACCATCTTTTTTTTTTTTTTTTTTTTTTGAGACAGGGTCTCGCTTTGTAGTTCCAGCTGCCCATGAGCTCACTATGTAGCCCAGGCAAGCCTGGAACTCAACAATCCTCCTGCATCTGCCTCCCGAGTGCTGGGATTACAGGCGTGAGCCACCATGCCCGGCTCTGTGGGGTGTGGTTCTGATTGCTGGTGGGCCTGAGTCACCACGCCCAATATCATATCATTGTATGTGGTTACCAGAATCAAACCAGGGACCTTGTGCTTGCTAGGCAGGTGGTGAAACCACTGAGCTAAATCTCCAGCCCAGTGATACCATCTTGATTCTCATTTTTTCCCATTCCCCTGCCCTCCCCCTAACCCTATATACATAAGCTTTGTTTCCTTTTTTACCATCAAATTTTTTCTTTCCCTTCTTTACTTAACCCCTACCCACCTTTTCCCTTTTCATTTTGAACATTTTCTTCCTATTTCACAACACCTCTCATACAATTTAGAACTCATTTAAACCTTCAGTTTCTTTTTTTTAATTGAATTCTTTATTGCTACTTTTTTTTTTTGAGACAGGGTCTCGCTTTGTAGTTCAGGCTGGCCCTGAGCTCACTATGGTGCCCAGGCAAGCCGCCGCGAGCTCAGCAATCCTCCTGTCTCTGCCTCCCGAGTGCTGGGATTACAGGCGTGAGCCACCACGTCCGGCATTGTGGTATGCGTTGTTGATTGTTGGTGGGCGTGTCTCCACGCCCAGCATTATATGTGGTTACCGGGGATCGAACTCAGGACCTTGCGCTTGCGAGGCAGGTGCCAGAACCACTGAGCTAACCCTCCGGCCCATATTGCTACATTTTATATACAGCTCACAGTCACACAACATTGGGGAATTTGTACCAGTATATGACACAAGTTAATTCTCATTTTTACCCACACCCCTACCCACCCACAATCCCCCCACCCGTTATATACATGCTCTTTTATTTTCTTTCAGAATCATATTAATTCTTTCCCCTCATTATGTTCCCACATCAAATTCCCTTTGGGTATTTCCTATTTTACAAAAACTATCACACATTCTAGAACTCATTTACATCTATAGGTTCTCATACCAAAGAAAAGATCTGGTATTAAGTCACTAGAGTGACTTAATTATTTCAAATTACCTGCTTTCAGCAGGAAGTCTTTGCTTCATAGTCCTAGATTTTAATGTCTTATACAGTCTTAAGACTTAATAATTACTTTTAAACTTTAATAAATTTCTAATAATTCCTAAGCACTCCTAAATATTATTTGAGTTCAGTTTTATTAAACCATCTAGTCACTAGCAAATCACTAGCTTTTAAATAATAATTCTGGCTTCTAGGTTGGGATAAATAAAGAAAGGGTCCCTCATGACTGAAGCAAAGGAAAAAGTTATGTTCATATCTAGAGCTATCAGAATCTTTAATATATGAATAAGAACAAAAATTCTTATGAGAAGTATTTCCAGATGGCCTGGTCTGCTATCTGTCCTGTGTCTTGCAGTTCCCTGAAACTGTTTCTTCAAACTTGTTCAGCTATGACAAGGAGACTCCAAATTGAAAACTGATTCAAAGGCTATAAACTGAAGGATAGTTTGAAAGAACTTAGTGGCAGGCAATGTTTAAATTCTATTTGAATTGGTGAACTCTGCATTAATATCTGATGCTTAGCTGGGAAATAAAAACCTCCAGAAAGAGAAGAATACAAATAGTTTCAGTTCCTCCTTGTTTTACAGAAAATTGACAGTGTATACTGTGATTCAGTTGACTTCTATTCCTGGGTTGAGTGATCAATACCTGAAAAGGTACCAATTGCAAGCCTCCAGGTTTTACCTGTGCTTCTGGCAAGTGGCTATCAGTCAGGGTTCAGTCTACCTCCCTCTTAGTATTTGATTTGCTAAAGCAGCTCATAGAACTCAAGCAATCGCTTACATTTATTGGTTTATTGTAAATAATATTGCAGATATTACCAGCAAACACTAGGTGAAGAGATTGATAGGACAAAGTATAGGGAAAGAGCTGCAGAGTACCTTATCTGGTCTCTCCACCCTCTACAAGTTTAGCTATCTGGAAGCCTTTTATGGTTGCTCCATTACAAAGGCATTATTGATTATTGATTAGCCTTTAGCCATTAACTTACCCTTTAGTACCTCTCTCCTCCCTGAAAGTTGGTGTAGGGTAGGAAGGACTGAAAACCCTATCATCCTCCTCAGTCTTGTCAGTGACCAGCCTCCCTTTCCACTTCCTGAAGCTACCTGGGGGCTTCCAGCCATCAGTATGTGTGGTGTCCTCTTGTATCCTTTTCTTTTTAATTTGTGACAGACAGTCTTTATTTGATAACTGAGATTTAATTTCAGTTCAAACTGTGTAAGGCAAGGACTGCTTGTGTTTTAATTCAGTTTCTTGTAATCAGGTCTTGCTCTTTTTTTCCAGTGTCACCCATCTTTGTCTTTTAAGTGAGGTGTTTAGGGCATTTACTTATAATGTATTTATTGCTGTGGTTGATTTTTATCTGTCTCTTCTATTTTTTTTCCATTTTGCCTTCTTTTGGATTAATCTATATTTCTAAGGCACTGCTAACATTAAGCTGTTTCTCTTTGTTTTGTTTGGCCTAGGGTTTGTAGTATAGAATTTTAACTTACAAATTACATTATTTTCTTCTTATATAATTTAAGAATTTTTAGCAGTATACTTTTTTCTCTTTTGTGCTATTGTCTACATTGTCGTTTTCTTTTCTTTTTTCCTTTCTTTTTTTTGTGACACTAGAGTTGAATTCAAGAACCTGTAAGGCAGGCAGAAGTTCCACTGAGCTAACTCTCTGGCCCTCTGCATTTTATTTATAATTTCTACAGATTTATAAACCACCTAACTGCTAATTATTTTTTTGGTATTAAAGACTCAATTATCTTTACGTTCTTTTCAAACAATAGAAAAGTATGTGTTTTTTTTTCCCCACATATGTACTCTTTCTCTCATCCATTGGATCTCCTTTGTGTAGATCCAAGTTCCATCTGGTATTTCCTTCCCTGGGATCACTTTCTGTAGCTTGTTGTGGTAATCTCAATTCACGGTAATTATAGCTCCCAAGTTGAAAGATGTTGGGCTGCATGATCTTCTAACTTGAAAAATATTAGAATTATAAAATCATTTATAGTTCCAAGTTATTAAGTGGCCCAGAATTATGATTGTGAGAATTACAATGGTCTTTCTGTTATTTCTCAAAGTTTTGTTTTTTATTTTTGTTTGTTTTCCATTACAGAAACTCCCATCAAGACTGAAGCAGACATTCTGGCAGAAAATCAGGTGGTTTTGGCGGAAAACCAGTTAAATAGCACTACTCCTAAGAGTCCAAGACAAGATGTTAAAACAGTTGTTAGAAATTTCTCAAGAGCCAAGTGTGAGAACCCACAAAAAGATTTTAAAAGGACAAAGCCTACGAGGAAAAAAGATTATCCCAACTATCAAACACTATTTGAACCAAGAACACACCATCCATATCTCCTGGAAATGGTGAGTTTCCTTTCTGCTGTCTTGTTTGTATTGTTATGCCATAAAGCTGTTTTGTTGTTATATATGTTTTAGGGTTACCAGAAATACATGGTCCTTTAAAAAACTGTCTGGATATCTTAATTCTAAAGCTGCATTTTGCTTATAGCTGATGTTGCGTGAATGTGGAATAATTGTACTTTTCAAAACTTATAAAGTTGAAAAAAATTTTTACAAAAGTAAAATCAGAAAATGATGAAGAGAAAACACCTAGGGTTTTCTAACAATTGTTGTATCCTGTTTTAGGGGGTCTGTCTTTTTTTTTTTTTTGGTACTTTTGTTTATTTATATTTATTTTGTGCATCATTGGCTTTCTCAGCAGTGTTGTATGCTCAGAATCTAGTATCTTCAAGTTGTGAAGAGGAAACAATGTGTCCTTTCTAAGAAGTGGAAATCTATTCCAGATTATTTTCATGTCTAAGAATAATAAAAATTCCACATTTTAATGGAGTTGTAAAAATCTGACATTCTAGGAAAAGTCTGTTTTTAACTTACCATCTAGACAAGTGTTTCTGCTTTAGCTAAATTATTCTGTAGTTAAGAGTATGAGATACTACACATAGAATTGCTTACTAAGATAGATCTGGGACCGGAGATTTAGCTCAGTGGTTCCAGCGCCTGCTTTGCAGGCACAAGGTTCTGAGTTTGATCCCCAGTAACCACATA